>CAUYRH010013278.1:0-98310 GCA_963574655.1 Perodicticus potto | reverse complement strand
GGCTCAGTGTGGGAGGGTAGTGAGAGAGTCAGGCTTAGCCAAGACAGGGCAGTAAGGGAGTCAGGCTCAGTGTGGGAGGGCAGTGAGGGAATCAGACTCAGCGTGGGAGGGCAGTGAGGGAGTCAGGCTCAGCATGGGAGGGCAGTGAGGGAGTCAGGCTCAGTGTGGGAGGGTAGTGAGAGAGTCAGGCTTAGCCAAGACAGGGCAGTAAGGGAGTCAGGCTCAGTGTGGGAGGGCAGTGAGGGAATCAGACTCAGCGTGGGAGGGCAGTGAGGGAGTCAGGCTCAGCGTGGGAGGGCAGTGAGGGAGTCAGGCTCAGCATAGGTGCACTGCCCTGGAGTCAGGCTCAGTGTGGGACGGCTGCCCTGAATCCAGGCTGACCTCAGCTCTGACCTCCCTCATCTCCTCAGCTCTATCCTTCAAATACAATTTTTTAAAAATTAAGGTGCTTCATGTGCCGTGTGGCACTACTGAGAGCCGTGAAGCTGCTTTTGGATCACATCAGAATTCTGCTTCCTAGAGGGAGACAGCTGGTAGCAGACGCAATAGTGTGGTCGGGGAAGCAGAGGCGGTGGGGGTTGGCATTCTTGGGACCCAGAAGTGGCAGGAGACTCATGGGGCCCGCAGGGGGTCGAGTGGGGGCAGAGTGAGCACTCACAGAGCGAGCAGCCCAATTCCAGGGTGAGCAGGAGACCAGGCCCCCAACCTCCCCTCCTGCTAATGCCAGTAGGAGGTACGGACAGGGTTCTCCAGGGCACCAGAGAATAAGGAGACAGAGACTTGGGCTGGAGGCTCTGAGTGACCCTGTCACTAGGAGCAGTGGAGGAGGGGTGACCGGGGGTGGGTCAGATGTTTTGCCTTGTTTTATGCCCACTGTCCAATGGGGCGGGACTCAGGGCGACACTCAGAGGGGCTATGAGCAAAGCCAAACCCTGGGCCTGTGAGGTATGGAGGGAGTTAGAGGTTTCTGGATCCCTGAAGTGTGGGATTCTCTTATTTCCAGTAACCTTCCTATAAGAAATCAGAGTTAAAAACCCCAACCAGAGGCCCATGGACAATAACTGGGGCAGAGCCCAGCACATTCAGAGCCTCAATGGTGAGCGGTCAGTGTTGAATGTCACCAGCAAGGGCCCTTTCAAAGTTTTCCAAGTGGGGGGTGGGGTAGGCTCCTGCTCTGGGGTGAGGGGAACAGAAAGAGGACTTCGCGTCAGTACCTGCTATGTGTACCTTAGCAAGCCACTCAGCCTCTCTGAGCCCCTTTTCATGGGGGGTGGGGGGCTGCCTACCTGGCAATATTGCCACAGTAATGGAGCCAGATGTTTACCATCTAGAGAGATGGAAACAAAGAGGTTAAACTCTCCCCAGGTGCACAGCTAGGGTGGCCCAAATGGGAGCCTGGATCCAAGTCACTGCTGCTGAGTCCAGCCCCCTATTCCCCATGGTTGAACTCACAGAGGCAGATGAGCAAGATCACAGTCAAAGAAGTGACTCACAGATGCTGGAATTTTGACTATAAAAAAACAAGAGAGGCTTGGCGCCTGTGGCTCAATGGGCTAAGGCGCCAGCCACGTACAACTGAGCTGCCGGG
Organism: Perodicticus potto; assembly: GCA_963574655.1. Lineage (NCBI taxonomy): Eukaryota > Metazoa > Chordata > Mammalia > Primates > Lorisidae > Perodicticus > Perodicticus potto. The sequence goes on along the minus strand of CAUYRH010013278.1, from coordinate 96,722 downwards.
TTCGAATCCAGCCCGGGCCAGCCAAACAACAATGACAGCTGCAAACAAAAAATGGCCAGGTGTTGCGGCGGGCGCCTGTAGTCCCAGCTACTTGGGAGGCAGAGGCAGGAGACTCACTTGAGCCCAGGAATTGGAAGTTGCTGTGAGCCGTGATGCCACAGCACTCTATCCAGGGTGACAGTTTGAGGCTCTGTCTCAAACAAAAACAAAAACAAAAACAAAAACAAGAGAGTAGGGGGCTCTAGTGCTGGTTGGGCTGTCCTGAGGCCTGCGGGTGGGTCCTGGTGTCCCAGGTGCTCCCATGGACAGGTATCTTTTCAGGGTGGGGAGCAGTGTCTGCACCTGTGTTCTCTGCGGTCAGCTGGTTACTTCCCTGACCCCCTTCTCCACTCACCCATGCTCTAAGATGCACAGCTGACCACATCTCTCAGAGCTTAAAATCCAAGGCACCCTAGGCCAGATTCCTTAATCCGGCCCCTGCCCACCTCTGGCCTCATCTCCAGCCCCCCAGATATCACCCTTAGTAGTTGCTAATGGGCCCCAATCTTCCCCCCAACACACACATTGTTTCCTTCCTCTATGTGGGCGCAGTGGCTCATGTCTATAATAGTCCCAGGACTCTGGGAGGCCAAGGCGGGTGGATTGCCTGAGCTCACGAGTTTAAGACCAGCCTGAGCTAGAGTAAGACCCCGTCTCTAAAAATAGCTGGATGTTGTGGCTGCCCCCTATAGTCCCAGCTACTTGGGAGGCTAAGGCGAGAGAATCACTTGAACCCAACAGTTTGAGGTTGCTGTGAGCTATGACACCATGGCACTCTATAGGGGGCAACAAAGTGAGACTCTGTCTTGAAAAAACAAAAACAAAAAACCCCACAAGAATTCCACAATCCCATAGACCTGGCGAACTCCTATTCACTCTGCAAAACTGTTATGCCAGAACACTTTCTCAGATACCTTTCTCCCTCACAAGGCAGAGATATTTTCTCTCTGGAATGACCTTGTCCCTTGGCTTTAATCCACAGTATCTTAGCTAGTATGTATGCATGTCTGTCCAGAGGACTGGATCAGCGAGGGCAGGCCAGCACGTCTGATTAGCTGGGCCCTGTGTCCAGCATGGTGCCGGGCACAGGGCAGGCCCTCAATAGTGGTGTGTGGCAGAGAGGAAGTGAAGCAGCCCCCCCCTACTCTTGGCCTCAGAAAGTATCTTTAAAGGAATGTGGTGAGGATTTGGGGGTCATGGTACCCCCCAAAGGGTCAGTAACCCTTGGAGGGCCAGACTTGGGAATTTCCCCAGCTACTACTCTGGAGCAAAGACCTCTGCCGATCCCCAGGCCCCAGGATGCCCTGGCAGAGAGTGAATCAGTGTGTCTCCCTGCTGCCCACAGCCTGGCCCCTGCCCACACCTGGTCAGTGCCTAGACCCTCAGGCTATGTGAGCACCTGGTTTCTAAGCAGAGAAACCCAGTGCAACCCCACGTGGCAGGCAGAACAATGACCCCTGGAGATGTTAATATTTTGTTATGATGGTTTTAAAATGCTAATCAGATGACCTTGAGATGGGGAGGTATCCTAGATTGCCTGAGTGGGCCCAATGTCATGAGAAGGGTCCTCAAAAGTGGGTGAGGGAGGCAGCCAGGGCAGAGTTAGAAAGCATGTGTGAGGAAGACCCCAGGGACTCCCTGGGCCGCCGTAGGCTGTGAGGATTGAGGAAGGCAGGTGCCACAAGAGGTGGGAGAAAGCAAGCAGAGGGACCTCTGAGCCTCCGGAAAGGAATGAGCCCTGCGGATATTTCAGACCTCTGACCTCCAGACCTGCAAGATAACAAATATCTGTCTGCCTGTCTGCTATTTCATGTTACAAAGCTGGTGGGATTTTGTTATATCAGCTTCAGGAAATGAATACATCCCACTTTGCAGAGCAGAAGACTGAGGCCCAGAGAGGAGAAGGGGCCACCCCTGTACCCCCTGCCTCACTGACCAGTGCACCCTCACCTGCCTGCCCTCCTCTAATGACAAGAACGGAGGCCCAGCACACGTGTCCACCTCCAGTTCTGCAGAGGAGAGTCTGGGAAAAGCGAGTCTGCCTTCCTGGGTGTGCAGGTGAGGAGCGAATTTTGAGGACGGAGACACCTGTGTGCCCAGAATCGCACAAAGCAATGAATTTGCCAGTTTTAGTAGAAGCTGGGACTTGCAGGCACTGCACCCTTTGCCAGCAGCTCTTGCTGTCCCCTCACCCCGCTGAAGCAGGTGGCAGCAGCCTGTTTCTTAGTTTCGTGGGAACCCAGAGCCCACAGCCCCTCCATCCTGGGGCTGGTGGTGGCTCTGGCCAGGTGGTGCCCTGGTCCTTCTTCCCTTTTGATCAGGCACAGACTGATCTGCTCAGAGGAGCTGCAGATCTGATCTCAGCTTGCAGGATCTGCAGTTCCTCCAGATCTGATCTGAGCTTGCTCGGCAAATTCCAGCAAAGGAGGACTCAGTGGCTCCTGCTCCCAGGGAGGTCTTCTCTTGGGCTCCATGGTGCTGGGGTTGGGGCCAGCACGGAGGCTGATGGAGCCTGGAGCCGCTCCTGCACGTCCCAGATGGCCTCTGGTCATCCCCTGCATGGGGTCTCAGCTGGCACTCCAGGGAAGAGTTCTCAGGAAAAGAAGTCCCTTAGTGTCCTCTTCTCCTTGGCAGGACTGGCCCCCAGGAGCACCTTGGCGTCAGTGGGTCCTCAGTGCTGGCACCTCTTTTTGGGAAGCCACACAGGTCTCAGACAACCACATGCCTCCCCCGATGCCTCCCCAGGTGCTAGATGGCCAAAGTCCCCAGGCTTCCTAGAATTGGGGACTTTCTTTGAGGCATTCATTTAGGAACCTAGGTGATGGCCTCTGTCTTCAGGCCCTGGGGTGAGCACACAGGTGACTCAGGGTCAGGCTTCCCTTTGTCCCATGTCCTGCTGGCTCCCTCCCCCATCTTCTCTGCAGCTGCCCTTCCCCTATCCCTCTGGGTGACAGGAGCCAGGAGGCCTGTGTTCTGTTCCCAACACGTTCACCAGGGACTGGACTCAGTGCCGAGTGTTGTGGATGTGCTAGGGGGAGTGGACATTCCATTTTAACAAGGGCAAAAATAGCCATGGTCTTTCGGCCGCTGCTCGCTGGAGTGGGGCCCTTCACAGGTATTATTTATCCTCCCTGCACCGTGCCTTTGTCTCCCAGATGTGGACACTGAGGTCCCAGGAGGGCGACTTGTGGAGGAGGAGGCAGAAGTACCTGGACTGGCTCCCAAGCTTTGAGTCCCCGGTGCTGTGATCTTTTCCTCCCGTTCTCCCTCTCCTTCTCCCCCCACCCCCTCTCTTTCTTTCATGTTTGAAGAATACATAATTAGTATTTAGGCACTGGCTTGCCTTATCTGGGTGTCCCCCACTCCACTCCTGCAGAATTGCTAATGCAGTCATGTTTGCCCACTTCGACCTGCCCATCTCCCCAGCACCCAAGAGAAACAAACAAGGTGGGTGGTGCCTGTGGTTCAGTGAGTAGGGCACCGGCCCCATATACAAAGGGTGGCGGGTTCAAACCTGGCCCTGGCTGAACTGCAACAACAACAACAACAAAATAGCCGGGCATTGTGGCAGGCGCCTGTAGTCCCAGCTACTTGGGAGGCTGAGGCAAGAGAATCGCCTAAGCCCAGGAGTTGGAGGTTGCTGTGAGCGGTGTGACACCACGGCACTCCACCGAGGGTGATAAAGTGAGACTCTGTGTCTACAAAAAAAAAAAAGAAAGAAAGAAAGAAAGAAACAAGGTGGAGATCAGACAATAATGTGCTCAGAGCTGTCTGGGCCACCCTCTTCTCTCCAGAAGGGCCGTGGGCTGATATGGACTTCACGAGGGAAGCCCAGGGCCTTTCCACCTCTGTGCCCTCCACAGCCCTTGCGGGGAGGGAGGCTGCACACAGTGGTTCTCCCTAAATGGTTCCGCAGTTGGACTTTGGTCTGAAGCACTGTGGCGCTCTTTATAGACAAAAAGCCTTCGTGGTGGGAGGCAACAGAGTGTGGTCGCCATGGAGGCAGAGGAAGGAAGGGAGGGAACATGTCATCCTGCCCCGTTACCTGGATCACTGATCACCCTGTTGCAGGCCCGGACGTTGGGGGGACCTTGACATTGCTATTTATTTCACTTCCTCACTTCCCTTCCTAGGGCAAGTCCTGCTGACTCTCCTCCTAACTCTAGCCCAGATGTGACTGCTTCTCCCTCCTCCACGTCCTTCATGTCTGATCCCCCAGGGTGCCTGTGGCATGACCTCCCACGGCCTCCTCATCCACTTCCAGCCAGCCAGATGCAGGTTTGGAGGTAGAGACCACATCACTGTTGCTCCTGCTCTCTGCTGCCTGAGACCAGCTGCACAGAGACCGTGAAGTCCTGCCTGCGGCCCAGCCCCGCTCACCTTCACAGGTCCCCCACCCCCACCACTCTGGCCTCTGACACCCTACCCCCTCACTCCTGCCCCAGGGCCTTTGCACCTGTCCTCCCTGTTGCCTGGAATGTGCTTCCCCACATGCTCACCCTTGTCTGCCCCTTATCAATCACATCATCCCACCCCAAATAGCCTCTCTCTACTCTCCTTGCTGTAGGCTTTACTTTCTTCACCTGAAGTTGTACATTTTCTTTTATTTATTGCCTGTAATCTCCCGTAAGAATCGCCTGTCCATAGGGTGATCCTGAATGGATGTTGAAGGGTGCACACGTGTGTGATGGGAAGGAGAGACAGGTGCAGAGAGGCATCCTTGCCCTGGCCCTCTGTGGCCCTCAGGAGGCGGGGTGCGTCTCACAGATCTAAGGTGGCTTCCTGTCCCGCCAGGGCATCAAGGGACTGGAGATAGTGTCAGGGAGGAGGCAGGAAAGCAGAGGCCACTAGCTTCCCCTCGGCACTCCGCCAGTCCCACCGCAGGGCAGCAGGGGCACAGGGAAGTCCTCAAGGAAAATTCCCCGTGAGACCCTAACAACAGCATGGATGTAGTTACAATGTCAAAATATGAGAGTAAAGAATAATTTCAAAAAGATTTCGTGTGGGATTTTGCAGAGAGAATAGCATCTTTCCTCCTTTTCTCCTATTCAACCTCAGAGCCACGAGTGAGGAGTGGGCCACACTCCTGATGGGGCGTCGCACCAGGACACTTACTCAGCCATTAGAGGGAGTGAAGGGCTGACTTGTGCTCTCATGGGGAAGGGAGCATGTGCTCCGTGAAAGACACATGCCAGGATGTGAGATGTAGGGACAGGGGCATCTGAAGGGACAGGGGGACAGGTGGCTGCTGGGGGCGGGGCGAGTGCAGGATCAAGTTGGAGGAACTGGGTTTCTCTTTGGGGTGATGGAAATGCTCTGGAATTAGGCAGTGGCGATGGTTGTACAACTTCGTGACTATACTGAGAAACAGGGGGCTGTACACTTTAAAAAGGGTGAATTTTGTGGCATGTGAAGTGTATCTCTTTTTACAAAAGAGAGGGAGGTATGTAAGGAGGAAATTTGCTAGACAACAGTGTCTCCCTGTAGAGGCTTCATGATCCTGCTTCCGTGTATAGAGGGGTCCAGGAAACAGCGATGAGGATAACGACAGGAGTCACGACAGGAGCAAGGCGAGGGTGGGCCTTGCTGCGCTGCGCTGCCCCATGCTGGGCAGGAGTCCGCCCCCTCCTCTCATAAATACTAGGTGCCTGTGCACTGGACGGAGACCAAGTGGGGAAGCCCTGCCCCCATGCTGCCCACTCTGGTGCACAGTACCGGAACTGAGCCCCAGGAGCAGCGGGCAGTGTGACCCCGAGGCCCTGGGCCAGTGGGACTGCACCACCCTGATTGTGTGCACACACACCAGGTGGCATTCTCAGCGAAGGTACATGGAGCCCAAGGGTCTAGCTGCGTCTGCCACCTGCCCATGGAGAAAGTTTGTTGGACACTTGCTCCCAGACCAGGCAGGCACCAAGGAAGGCTCCTGGCAGGGGCAGAGACTGTGTTCGGCCACTAGGGGCCAGTGCAATCCCAATATGGGCTGGGTGGGCCTCTGCAGGACTGGTGGGGTGGGGGCTTGTGGGGCAGGGTGGTAGACACCTTCCCACAGAGAGGAAAGGACAGCTCTGGACTTGAGGCCTGTGCCCATAATCCTGAGTTCACAGCATTTCCAGCCTGGCCAGAGATTGAGCCTCTGGCTTCTGTCTACACCTGCTAACCTTTCTGGAGCCTTCCAGAACCTTCGTGGAGCTAAGGCCATGCCTGCATGGGGCATAGGTTGGTCAGGTGATGGCATCTCAGGAGAATCCGATGGGGACAAACCCCAGGGAGGGGCCTTCACTCAGGGGCCAGGGCAGCCACACACAACGGTTTGGGGCAAGAAATCCCAGCATTGGCATTTAGACAGGTTCTGGCAACTTCCAAGCAGGAAAACATTTTTTCTTTTTTGTCATAGGCTTTCCTGATCTTTCAGGGAGGCACTAGTACATAAATTGTGCTCGATTAGGATCTAAATCCCCTTTGCCCTGTTGTTGAATTAACATTCTAGTTAATTCAAGGTCCCAATTCTGTCCCATGTTTTAATGTTCACAATTTTCCCTGCATCAAACCTCACCAAAGTGAGGGGCCATGGGGAGAGGACAGGGTGTAAAGAGCTGTGTTTTCAAGAAGTCTTTCCCTCTGGATTCCAAAAAAAGGGCAGAGTGGAGCCAGGCCTGGACTCGTTTTTTCAGCTTTCACCCATGGGGTGATTTCTTGAGGCTCCTTGCTGTTGAAAACTCGGCCCAGGGATTTATTGTGTAAGGAACAGATTCCAGAATTCATGCGGGTTCTGGTTACAGCCCCTGGTGAAATGCATTCTGAGTTACTTTTTACATGTACAACACTGGCAATGTGTAGCTTGTGCCTTCTTTTTTAAATTCTATTTTTATTTTTATATAGACATACTTCACGTGAAACACCTCCAAGCGTGTGCAGAATACAAACATGGATTAAGACCCACTGAGTTGGGAGTGGCACTGGCAATTCCAGACACACAGAGCATCATTAGACGTGGGGCCTCCTCTGGCCGGTGGCAGCAGGTGGGCAGCCTCAAGCACTAGTTGGGTGTTATTATTAAATTCCAAGCCTCCTCCCCACCCTGATGTGTCCGCCCAGGAGGGGATCCTGAGAGTCAGGGAGTGGGCCCTGGGTCCTCAGAGATAGTGGGCATAGGGGGAAGGGAGGGGAGAACCCTGCTCCAAGCTACCCCCACGTGGGAAGAATGCAAGAGCAGGACAGTGGTCAGTGGGAGCTACAGTCTTGGGCACTGGGCAGGGACACCACACATGCTTTGTCCTTCCACAAAGCCCCAGGGACACCCATTCCCCTCTCTGGAGTCAGCTTCACTTCTTGGAAACAACTGGGTGGACCAGATCAACGCAGGACACAGAACCTTTGGGAAATCAGGCGAAAGCTAAGCCTTTGCCCTACCTCCAGCATGTACACATGACCACATTTAATTCACCAAATGAAGGCAGCGAGGAGGCAGCCATGAACTTGTGCAACCTTACAATGACCACGAGGCAGTAACAGTAAATGTTAGACCTCGTAGATCTATGCCTGAGCCAGCCTGGTGCCAACCTCTTCAGAATCTCTCTTAATATCTCAACCCTAGGAATCTTAGGAACATTAGAAGTCAGGCCTGGTGGGGCGGCACCTGTGGCTTATCGAGTAGGGTGCCGGCCCCATATACCGAAGGTGGCGGGTTCAAACCCGGCCTCGGCTGAACTGCAAAACAGAAAAATAGCCAGGCGTTGTGGCGGGCGCCTGTAGTCCCAGCTACTGGGGGGGCTGAGGCAAGAGAATCGCCTAAGCCCTAGAGTTGGAGTTTGCTGTGAGCTGTATGACACCACAGCACTCTACCGTGGGCAACAAAGTGAGACTCTGTCTCTACAAAAAAAAAAAAAAACAAAAGTCAGGCTTGGTGAAGGTTGCACAACCAGCTAGTGGCAGAATTGGAACTCAACCCCTCTGAGGCACTGGTCATTTCAGATATTGTGATTTCTGTCCTGCTGATACCTGACCACCCTGTGTCCCATCACAAGTTGCAGCCTGTCTTTTTATCCCCTCTCCTCCCCTTTTCCTTGAAACTGGACACTGGCGTGCATGCACAGGCGTGAGCACGTATGTTCCAAGTGTGATCATGAAGACGGCACTTGGTAATCCTTGGGTCCCCAGGTGGCCATCCCTCCAGCCGGCTGCGAATGTGCTCTTGTGGTGTGGTGGCGTGGCTTGCTTTTGGCCTATGTGTGATGGGAAGCATCTTTTGTCTCTTGGCCCTTTGCTTAACACACTGTTGGTGAGATTCATCCTTGTGAACTCCACCCAGCCACAGGGACCAGGAAATGCTTCCTGGCAGACCCTGTGGTTACCTTGCAGCTTGTAGGTGTCTTATCCCAGGAAAGCAAGCCCACACCAGAATGTTTGTTTAAACCCGACCCACCCTACTTAAAGCCCTATTGCAAAATATACTCCAGGGAGGGGGGCTCCCGCCTCCCTTCCACCTTGGTCCCCCACAGCCCAGTGCGGACCTCGAGGATGCAGACTTGGGGATCCTCCCTGCCTTCCTGACCCTGATCTCCCCACTGAAACCCCAGTCCAGAGCAGTCTGAGGGGTCCTGGACCTGCCACGCTCAGGGGCCGGATTTTTCTCCTTTCTCTACCCTCTCTCCACGCACACATTTCCCAGCAGGATTTGCCAGGGGAAACTCCCAGGATTAAAAGCTCCCGAAGCAACGCTACTGTTTAGGTCAGTGTGACATCTTCGAATCATTGCTGACGGGAAGAAAATGCTCACGTTGGGCTTCAGCCCAAAGATACTGTTTCACCAACTTTGAGCGAAACTGTCTGAGCATGCATGTGACGTGTGCTTGTCTATCGTCCCGGCAAAAACCTTTCCGCATCTCTAGAGCTGCCCACATTCCGCTGAGACCATATCACTGGAGTTCAGCTCGGAGATGCAGCGACCCTCCTGGGACAAATGGACTCGGTCCAGAGGAGACTGAGCCACACTCCCAACCCTACTGCCGCGACCACCCCGGGAGAAGCCATCTCAGACCACGAGACGCCCCCACCCCCACCCCGACGCTGTGGAGGCCTCCAGGGTGGGTCTGGGCACTCAGAGCTCCGGAGAGGGTCCGCGCGCTCCCTCTCCACCCGGGGTGGTGCAGTCCTAAGGCCCTGCGGGAAGAGAGGCTGTCGCACAGTCCCAAAGCCTTCCCCCCCTTGCGGGGATCTCAAAGACCTAAGCTTCCACCCCCTGTCCAGGCTGTGCCCCTCTGAAGTTCCCTCGGCATCCCACCGGGGTTCCTCGCCAGAAGCGTAAGTGTGCGCGCGCGCGCGCGTGTTTCTCACAGCTCTAAAAGGTCTAAGGTCTCTGCACCCCTTGGTCTTCGCAGGAGACTGTGGGGGGAGTAGCAGAGTCCTCAGCGTCCACTCTCTGGTGGTTGCGCGCCCCAGGGGGCCTCAAGGGACTGCGCTGCCGGCCGGAGACTCTGGGACTCGGCAGTGAGTCCGCGATCGCTGCGGTTGGGCCACAAGCACAAACCTCTGCCGTCCCCTTCAAATCCCAAACGTCAACCCAGGTTTTCTCTTCATTCTAAAGTGCTTGAAACCAAGGAGGACGCGGATCTGGTAGCTGCCTATTGGGTTTCAAAGTCCAAGGACGTTTTTTGTCCAGGGGAGCATTTTAGCCCCGGTTCGTCTGACAGTAAATGTGTAATCCCCAGGCCCCTCGGTCCCTATGGGGAACTCTCCGACACCTCTGACCAGTTCCGGTCCCGGGTCCAACCCGCGCGGCGACGGGGGCGGCGATCTCCGCAGATTCGTCCTGCTGGGGTGGGCTGCGAATCTTTGAGCCGCGCTCCCGCCCCCGACGTGCGGAGCCACCGCCGGGCGGGGAGTGGCAGCCAGGGGCCCCCAGCCCCGCCTTTCGCTGCTCCGCTCAGCCCCGCCTCCCCGGGGAGGCCGAGTGGGGAGGCCACTGAGGGTTGGGCCAGCAGCCCCCGCCCCGGCCGCGCCCCCGCGTCTCCATAGCGATCTTCCTTGTGCACACCTCCGGGCCCGCTCCCCCCGGGGCGCGAACAATACGCCGCCGGGCCGGGGGCGGGGCGGGGCCGGTCGGGGGCGGGGAGAGCGCGGGCGGAGGGGGCGCGGGCAGAGCTCGCGGTCCAGGCAGCAGCCGGTCGCCGGGGTCTGCGCAGCAGGGCGCGGACCAGCCCGCTCGGGGATCGTACCGCCCCGCTTCCCACGCCTGCCCGGCCTAGCCCGCGCCGGAGCCACCTGGAGCCGCCTGGAGCCACCGCCGCTGCAGGTTGATGTGCGGCGCCCTCCCGGGACTGGCGGAGGAGCCATCTTGAAACCAACTTCGCAAACTTTCGCAAAGTGCTCTCGAAGTGGAAGCTGCGGGGGAGGCCGGGTGCGCGGCCCGCGGTGTCTTTGCCAGGGTCCCCGTGGAGACAGGGTGCGGGCCGTCCGGAGGACCCGGCGCCGGGCGTGCAGGAGCCGCCCCCGGGCCGCGCGGGGTGGATGCGGAGGCGCGCCGGGTGCATGGATTGTGCTCGGGCGCCCGGCTCGGGCTCGGGCTCCGAGCCATGGCGCCGCCGCCGCCGGTGCTGCCCGCGCTGCTGCTCCTGGCCGCCGCCACCGCCCTGCCGGCCCTGGGGCTGCGAGCGGCCGCCTGGGACTTGCGCGTGCCGGGAGGGTCCCGCGCCTTCGCCTTGGGGCCCGGCTGGACCTACGCATTGGACACCGCGCGCACGCCCCGGGCTCTGCGGGAACTGCTGGACGTGAGCCGAGAAGGGCGGCTAGCAGGACGGCGGCGCGGGCTAGGCGCGGGGCCTGGGGACTGCGCGCGGCTGGGGGGGCGCCCGCTGCCGCTGCACGTCCGCCTGGTAGCCCGCGGCTCTCCGACGGCGTTAAGCCTTCGCCTGCAGGCGCGCGCTCAGGGTCCTGGCTGCGGATCCCGGCCGCGGCGCCGACCGGCCCCGGGCGCGGAGCTGCGCGCGCGGGCAGTGCTCACGGTTCCCGGGTTCGGAGGGGCGCTCTGTTTTCCAGCCCCGGGCGGCGGCGCGGCTACGCTGCACTCGGCGCTCGCGGCCCTCACCAGCTTCCCCGCTTGCAGCTGCTCGGTTCGGCCCGAGCCCCACTGCCCGGCCCGGCCCATCTGCCTGCCGCCCGGCAGCTCGATCCGCCTGCGCCTTCTGTGCGCCCTGCGGCGCGCTGCCGGTGCCGTCCGGGTGGAACTCGTGCTGGAAGCGGTCGCCGCGGGGACGCCCTCCGCGTTGCCGTTGCCGCGGTCGTCGCCAAGTCTACCTCCAGCGCGGGTGGCGATGGCGCGACGGGCTCGGCGGGGCGCAGGCGGCAGCACGAGCCCGCAGTTCCCACTGCCTAGTTACCAGGTGTCGGTGCCTGAGAACCAGCCGGCGGGCACCGCGGTCATCGAACTGCGCGCTCACGACCCCGACGCGGGCGAGGCGGGGCGCCTGAGCTACCAGATGGAGGCGTTGTTCGACGAACGCTCCAACGGCTTCTTCCTCATCGACTCCGACACCGGCGCGGTGAGCACGGCCCGCGCCCTGGACCGCGAGACCAAGGACACACATGTCCTCAAGGTGAGCGCCGTGGACCACGGCTCTCCGCGGCGCTCGGCCGCCACCTACCTCACGGTCACGGTCAGCGACACCAACGACCACAGCCCGGTTTTCGAGCAGTCTGAGTACCGCGAGCATGTTCGCGAGAACCTCGAGGTGGGCTACGAGGTGCTGACCATCCGTGCCACTGATGGCGACGCGCCCTCCAACGCCAACATGCGCTACCGCCTGCTGGAGGGCGCAGGTGGCATCTTTGAGATCGACGCGCGCTCGGGCGTGGTGCGCACCCGGGCCGTGGTGGACCGGGAGGAGGCGGCCGAGTACCGGCTTCTGGTGGAGGCCAACGACCAGGGCCGCAACCCCGGCCCACTCAGCGCCACGGCCACCGTACACATAGTAGTGGAGGACGAGAATGACAACTACCCCCAGTTCAGCGAGAAGCGCTATGTGGTGCAGGTGCCCGAGGACGTGGCGGTCAACACGGCAGTGCTGCGGGTGCAGGCCACGGACAGGGACCAAGGCCAGAACGCGGCCATCCACTACAGCATCGTCAGCGGGAACCTGAAGGGGCAGTTCTACCTGCACTCCCTGAGCGGGAGCCTGGACGTGATCAACCCGTTGGACTTTGAGGCCATCCGCGACTACACGCTGCGCATCAAGGCCCAGGATGGGGGCCGGCCTCCGCTCATCAACTCCTCGGGGCTGGTCGCTGTGCAGGTGCTGGATGTGAACGATAACGCGCCCATCTTCGTGAGCAGCCCCTTCCAGGCCGCCGTGCTGGAGAACGCGCCCCTGGGCTACTCCGTGCTGCACATCCAGGCCGTGGATGCCGATGTGGGTGAGAACGCCCGACTGCATTACCGTCTGGTGGACATGGCCTCCGCGGGCCCTGGATCTGAGAGCGCCGCCACCACCCCTGGTTTCCCCTTCCAGATCCACAACAGCTCGGGCTGGATCACTGTGTGTGCTGAGCTGGACCGGGAGGAGGTGGAGCGCTACAGCTTCGCGGTGGAAGCAGTGGACCACGGCTCGCCACCCATGAGCTCCTCTGCCAGTGTCTCCATCACCGTGCTGGACGTAAACGACAACGACCCTGTGTTCACGCAGCCCATGTACGAGCTTCGTCTGAACGAGGACGCTGCTGTGGGAAGCAGTGTGCTGACCCTGCGGGCCGATGACCGCGACGCCAACAGCGTGATCACCTACCAGCTCACGGGCGGCAATACCCGCAACCGGTTTGCACTCAGCAGCCAGAGCGGCGGCGGCCTCATCACCCTCGCGCTGCCGCTGGACTACAAGCAAGAGCGGCAGTACGTGCTGGCGGTGACCGCGTCGGACGGCACGCGCTCACACACCGCACAGGTCTTCATCAACATCACTGACGCCAACACCCACCGGCCGGTCTTCCAGAGCTCCCACTACACGGTAAGTGTCAGCGAGGACCGGCCTGTGGGCACTTCCATTGCCACCATCAGCGCCACCGATGAAGATACTGGTGAAAATGCCCGCGTTACTTACGTGTTGGAGGACCCTGTGCCCCAGTTCCGCATCAACCCTGACACTGGCACCATCTACACCACCACAGAGCTGGACTATGAGGACCAGGCTGCATACACGCTGGCCATTACGGCTCGGGACAATGGCATCCCTCAGAAGTCAGACACAACCTCCCTGGAGATCCTCATTCTCGATGCCAACGACAATGCCCCCCAGTTCCTGAGGGATTTCTACCAGGGTTCTGTTTTTGAGGATGCACCACCATCGACCAGCGTCCTCCAGGTCTCCGCCACAGACCGGGACTCGGGCCCCAATGGTCGTCTGCTGTACACCTTCCAGGGTGGGGTCGATGGTGATGGGGACTTCTACATCGAGCCCACATCCGGCGTGATCCGCACCCAGCGCCGGCTGGACCGGGAGCACGTGGCTGTGTACAACCTTCGGGCTCTGGCTGTGGATAGGGGCAGCCCAGCTCCACTAAGCGCCTTGGTGGAAATCCAGGTGACTGTCTTGGACATTAATGACAACCCCCCTGTGTTTGAGAGGGATGAGCTGGAGCTGTTTGTGGAGGAAAATAGCCCCGTGGGGTCAGTGGTGGCGAGGATTCGTGCCGATGACCCTGACGAAGGCCCTAATGCCCAGATCATGTATCAGATTGTGGAAGGCAATGTGCCAGAGGTCTTCCAGCTGGACCTGCTGAGTGGGGACCTGCGTGCCCTGGTCGAACTGGACTTTGAGGTCCAGCGGGAGTACGTGCTTGTGGTACAGGCCACGTCCGCCCCACTGGTGAGCAGGGCCACAGTGCACATCCGCCTCCTGGACCAGAACGACAACCCGCCAGTGCTGCCTGACTTCCAGATCCTCTTCAACAACTACGTCACCAATAAGTCCAACAGCTTCCCCACTGGCGTGATCGGCCGCATCCCCGCCCGTGACCCTGACCTGTCTGACAGCCTCAACTACACCTTCCTGCAGGGCAATGAGCTTCACCTCTTGCTGCTGGACCCCTCCACGGGGGAGCTACAGCTCAGCAAGGACCTGGACAATAACCGGCCGCTGGAGGCCCTGATGGAGGTGTCTGTGTCTGGTGAGTGGCCAGTGGGGTGGGAGGAGCAGCTCCCCACAGGCTGCCTGGAGAGCCGCAGGGACCCGCCAAGGGCCCCACCTGACATGCCAGGGCGCATTCGGGCAGGGCCCAGGCAATTCTTTGGGGATTTGTTGCCTCTGGTTGGATGCTGGGGGCGGACGCCCCACCTCGGCCAGAGAGTGGGAGAGGCGCCACACTGCTTCCCTCAGCGTCTTTGCTGGGAGCAGGCCCGGGCTGCTTCAAGTTCAAGACTGGGGCAGGCTCGTGGCTCCTGAACCATACTATTAAAACCTGGCCTGGGGTTATCTACGTTACAGGGTTTGCTTGGGGATGCTCTTTAGCCAGCCAGCCATGTGGTTCTCTGGAAAGATCAAAGGTCACTGCCCGCTTTATGTGCCCATTAGTTTCCAGGTGGGACCGTTGGAAATTGCTGGACAGGGCCCTGAGTCACCCTGTAATACGGTCGGTGTTCCCTTGGTCTAGCTTTTCTGTCTCCTCCAGATAATAACAGTTGGGCTACTGTGCACCCGTCTTTGTGCAAGTTCTTTGAAAAGCATAGTCTTGTTTTGATCTTGGCTTCTGCTCCTGGATGTGGGCTTGTAATTTGGGTGTTACTTAAGAGGCCTGCCCAGATTAGTGGTGGAGCGGGTGTGGGACCCTGCTCACTAGCTCTGGGGCTGCAGGTGAACAGAGGGGGAGTCAGGCTTACTCAGCTACAACATGCTTGGCAGCAAAAAGCTTGTCCTCCGTGCCACTGTCCCCTGCATGCCAGGGCCAGCCTGTGGTGCTGGGGATAGGGGGACGGTAGAGGGTCTGGGAATTGGGAGATGCAGAGTCCAGAGAAGGATTTGGCAGGGGTTAGGAAAACAATATGTGGACCCCCAGTGGCTCTGTGAGAAGCCTTGTCTGCACCCCCCATCCTCACTTATGAGATCAAACTGCTGCCAAAAAGGGCTCAGACCTTCAGAGGGGTTGTTTAAACAATAAATTATTAGGATATAATATTTCCATGGGAGCCCTGGAAGAAGGAAGACGTTAATTTTCTGCCTGGTTTGGTTTCCCGGTTTGGCTGTGATTCTGTGTGCAGAGAGCTGGGTAGCAAACAGGTCTCAGTGCCAGTTGTATGTTATAAGATCTGAAACTTACAGATGCAGTTTTGAAATGATGCAATCCTTCAGATAGATTTTGGCAGCATACTCTATCTTGTTGGTGGATATTTTAGATTTTGTGAGATTGTAAAAATGCGTAGAGTGTACGGAATGGGCCCTTAGGGATGAATTGTTAACCAGCGTGATGGATGTTCTGATTCATATTTTTCCTCTACCACTTATCTGCTCGATGAAGCAGAATGGAAAATTTGGCCTGTGTAAAAGCAATGTGGCAAAATAATGGGGTTTAGATTTTGTGGGGGGTATGGTGCTTTTAGCAGGATATTTTGCTTGCCTGTGGCATCAGCAGTGTGGACCCTTCAAGTTAGCCTGACAGCTTGGGTTTAGCTGAGGGCTGTCACACCTGGTGGGGGCACAGCCAGGACCACGGTGGAAGGTGGGGGCGGGGGGTTCTATGCTGGGTAGTAATTGTCTCAGCGATCCTATCCTTGGCCGTGGCTCTTTTGCTGACATCCCTTCCTGTAAATCAGGCAATGGGTGTTCCTTTTCTATGTGACGATTTTTGAGTGAGATTTAAAATTCTATGATAGGAACTTTCCTTATCTACCACCCCCAGATGGTAACAATTACCTGTTATGGGGTTCTATCAAGCAGTGTTGTAGACCCTTGTGCTTACACTGTCCTCTGTTCCTTTGGTCCCTGGGAGGTGAGTTCCTCTTCTGCCCATTCGACAGATGAAGAGCTCAGTGGTTACACAGCCAGTGAGCAAGCAGGCAGGACACCAGCCCAGCTTTCACACCCTCCTGCCTTACCTAAGAGACAAGTTTTGAGGAGATAGTTGCTAAGCTGAGTTAAATTCCTGTGCCGGCTGAGTACCCTGCTCCCCAGTGACTTTCAGAGCCATCTGACTCCTGTTTAATGCTCCCAAGAAGCAGCTGCCTCTGGACTGTAAGATTGCAGTTCCAAACTCCCAAACACTATGGAGAAACTAAAGCAAAAGATCGGCCTTTGAAATAACCAGAGGCAGTTTCTTAAGGAACTGTGCTGGAAGGCTGTTGTTTCAAATGCAAATACTGTTTTCAGTGAAGTGTTATTGGCTTCTTGGGATTTACAGCCCTACCCTAAACCCTTTGATGTGTGGTTACGGCCTTAGCAGCGCAGTAGGGGACAGGCAGGCAGGTTAGCTCTGGTGGGGGCCATTCGGGGAGGGCCTGAACCTGCCTTCAGCAGAGGAGCCCACATTGGCACCTGCATTGGCACCCAGCAGCATGGTGGGAGGAGGGCAGTTCCTTTCTCCTGGTCCGGGGTTCAGCACCACCATTTTGACTGTGAAGAGGTAGTATTGACAGTTTCATGCAGCCTACTAAGGGCGAATCCCTGTCTGAAAATTTTTTGAAGTCTGAATATGGTGAGATTCAAATACCTGGGTAGAGTGCTGTGGTGTCACAGCTCACAGCAACTTCAAACTCTTGTGCTCAAGAGATCCTCCTGTCTCAGCCTCCTGAGTGGCTGAGCCTACAGACATGTGCCACTACACCTGGCTAGGTTTTGTATTTTTAGTAGAGATGGGGACAGGCTCTTGCTCACGCTGGTCTTGAACTCCTGAGCTCAGGCGATCCACCCACCTCAGCCTCCCAGAGTGTTATGATTACAGGCGTGAGCCACCGCGCCCGGCAGTGGGTGTTCATTTTCTACGTGAGATTTTAAATTCTATGATAGGAACCTTTTACTATAAATGTGTACTAATAAAAGCAGTGTTTGCATTTTTCAAAGCAGTGTGTCTAATCACCCAGTGGCAACTCAAGCACAGAATACTCTCCGTGGTCTTTCTGGAAGTTTTGAATCCATCTTGAACATTGCAGAACATGGCTCCTGGTAGGAAGGCGGCTTCCCCGTCTCTCCTGCCGTGTGGCCCATCCCTACAGACGTGGGAAAGTAGCCTTGTTGAGTGAGAGTCACTGGTGGGTGAGTCATACAGGTATGTTAGAAAGTACTGGAACTCAGGGAAAGAGCAAGGTTGAGTAACCTCCTTGCCGTTTACCTTGGTGGGGAGTGGATGGTATGAAGTTGTCTAGGTTTGATAAAGCTTTGAGAAGTGTTTGTGTGGTTAAATACAGGCTATCACGGCGACTTTTACACAGAAGACAAGGAAGTAGGGAGCTGGCCGTTGTCCCGGCATTGTCTGGGTGCACGGCACTTTATTTTTCTCTGAAACTCACAGTGTGGAAGAGGATCAGACCATCTTAAAACACTTGTCTTGTTGATCTGGGAAGAGTTAGGCGCTTTGCCAACACCTTAACCATCCTGGGGCTCTGTTAGCTCGGGTAGTGGCTTGTTCATACCTTGAGGAACACTGGCTCCAGAGAAAATGAATGTTTATTCACTTGTGGAGCACCTACTGTGTGCAGGGCCAGCATGGTCAGCCAGTGTGGCCCTGGCTCCAGACACTGGGGAGACATAGACTGTGGTAGACAGGGAGCTGAGCAAGGACGGGGAGGTGAGGACAGTCTGCACACCAGGGTGGGTCAGGGACCATCCAGGGCCAGCGAGAGTGTGGGAAGCACGTGGCTGGTGGAGAGATGGCTCCAGAGAAGGCTGACTGTGGAGGGTTTGGGTGGGTACTGGGCCTGTGTCCCAGCAGCTAGAGGGCAAGTCTCTCCCAGTGGGAGGATGGAGCAGGAGGGAAGGTAGGGCTCGGCTCCCATGAGGGGGTAGGTGGAGGAGGGATTTGTCGGTTTAGATGGTCACACATGGTGGCCTCGATGGGCCTGCAGCCAACCTGCTGTGGGTGCCAGGAACCCTCCAGGCACCTCCTGGGCCAGCAGATTAAGTCATTGACCAATGTCGGGGGTCCAGGAGAAGTCAGGGACTGACCCCACCAAAGTGCGGGTTGTGCATCTGTTTAAGCTGGACAATAGAACTGTCGAAAACAAACTGTCAGTGGGGGTCAGTCTCCGAACCCCTGTTGGTTAGCGACTGTTATAAATTCTCCTGCTGCCTCCCTCATGTCTGGGCTGTCACCAGGACATCTCAGAGACAAGGAACCCAAGGACAGGCTGCCCAGGACACCAGCTTGTGGTGGCAGCTCTGGGATTGGAACCCAGAATGGCCACTCCTGGGCCTTGTTCCCTCAGCTTGTGCTTTCCAGAGAGACCTGCCTGGGGTGGGGGGAGGGTGTATTCTAAGCTGGGGTCCTTGCGGTTTGGGGCCCCATGTGGTTGTGGCTGGAATACCTTGAAGATTGTCCTGAAGACCACTGGACATGCAGGTCTGGACATGCATGTCCACAGATGGCCAGCACAGTCTTGGGCAGCTCTGTGGCAGGCAGAGAGGACAGTCATGGCCCAGGGGTGGCCATCATGTCTTAGGGGACATGAGGGTACCGGAGCAGAGCGTGTGGGCAGTTAGGATGAGACCCAGGCCAGCCCTGAGGAGCCCTAGCCAAGTGGCCTGCTGGGCAAGGAGGCTCCGCATGAGCTCTGGAGCCGGAAGAGTATCTGGAGGGCCCGAGGAGATGTGAGGGTCCCAAAGGGACTCATCCCTGATGGACGCCCTCTGTCGGTCAGCAAGGCTGAGGACAGAGTTGACCTGGTTAGCCGAGACCAGGTCCTTGGTGGCCTCCAGGAGAGCCATGACGAGGGGGCTTGAGGCTGCCTGTGAGGAGCAGATGAGGTTGTGAGGTGTAAGTGGGGGGTGAATGAGGCCAGGCTGGGAGAGAAGGCAGGGTGGCCATGGGGACATGGAGCCTGCACATGGCCCAGTTTAGAGCCTGGAGGAGCTGGTGGGTTCCTGTGCTCAGCCTTCCCGGCCCCGTCTGCAACTCCTCGCCATGCAGGCCTCGCCCCTCGTGGGCACCAGGGGCACTGGGAGAGGGCTGGGGGACAGCCTCAGTGTCTCCCGAAGGCCCTCAAGGCCCAGCTGTGTGCAACTTCCCCCTGAGTCCTCAGGCCCTGAGGGGGAAAGGAATGAGGAGTCCCACAGGTACGGCTGGGTGGGAGATGGGGGTTTGGGGGCAGGGGCTAGGCACCCACCTCAGCACCAGCTGCCCAGCGGAGTGGTGGGTGACGATTTCTCACAGCTCAGGTGGAGTGGCAGGCAGGTGAGACTCTGGGAAAGTACCTTGAGCCCCTGGGTGGGAGCCAGTCAAGACAAGGTGTTGGTCCCACCTGGAAAGGGGAGGTGTTGCTGATGCCAGAACTTGGTCCAGGCCCCCATGTCACCATGGAAGAGCCCACCTGGGTTTGGGCTGGCTCATAGAGGTCCCTTTAAAACCTGAGGGCAGGACCTGTTGAGGAATAGGATAGGTGGGGAGGGGGCGGGGCTGGCAGCAGCCACTGGACCAGGGTGTGGCTGGTGGCCCTGAGCCACGGCTTCTGTCCCCCCCAGTACTCGGATCCAAAGAGAAGTAGATTTTATCGCGTGGGGCACAGTGTGTGGAAAGCAGTCATGGGCTTGGCACGGTTTCCTCAGTTCAAGCCTCAGGGGAAATCATTTTCTGAGTTTTTTTCTTCTTGTCCTGTAATCTGAACACACAGGTTCGTATAAATGCTCTAGAATGAGACTCCTAAGTGCTGGGAGGTTGTGCGGGGCCTCTAACTCTGCTGTTCCCTTGTTTCGGGACAGGAACACAGTCATCCAGGGAAATGCTGAGTGCTGGGGTCTGGGCCGTGAGGGTGTCAGTGGCCACCCGGGGCGGGGGTGGGCCTCCCTCTGCTTTCCTCCAGGGACCTGGTTTGGGGCATACAGTAAGTGCTCAGCAGATGTTTGTGGGTTATCTCTTAAATGAGCCAAGGGTGCCCACAGAGGGGCTCAGGGAGGTGGCCACCTGCCCACAGAAGGGGCCCGGGGAAGCCACAAGGCACAAGGGCCATCTTTATGCCCCCTGCCCCCTGCATTGCTGGGGCTTTTGGCCCTGGGTGAGAGGGACGGGCATTTTCCAGGGCACGTCCGGCGGTTGAATTCCATGCTTTTGCTTCAGGTAAGAACTTGTGGATACTTGGTAATCAGTTCCCCTTGTGGGGCGTAAACATTCCAAAGCTGGGAAAAGCCCCACGCCAGCTTCCCTGTTCTCTTGACGTCCTGGATGCCGGCCAGCGCCATTTCAAAAACACACACAGTGGGAGGGACTCCTGAAAGGTTACTGCATGGTATCACACCTGTCCTCCCAGCCACCCCAGCATGGGGGCCGAACCCCTTCCACTGGTCACAGGGACCGTGTGGGTGACACAGAGGGTCCCTGGGTGCTGGGGCCTGTGAGTGTCCCATGTCCAAGGACTGGCCTGTGGAGGGAGTCATGCTGGCCTCAGGGGAGGGCCTCAGAAGACAGCAGGAGTACTGCTACCGTCCCACCCTCACGTGCCTGCTTCCCACCATCAGGCTGGTACTTGGGTCAGCCTGCCCCATCTCTCTCAAGTCCCACAGAATCCCCACATTACAGGTGAAGAAACTGAGGGCAGAGAGGTTGTGGAGTACGAAGGGCCAGGCCCAGAACCTGGGAGTCTGAGGCATCAACCACTGTGCTCATGCCATTTTCAAAGACTCGGAGATTCCCCGGGATGGAAGCTCAGTCTGAGTGACACTGTCGTGTACCACAGGAGGACTGAGAATTGCATGTACGTGATGCCTCATTCCACCTGGGTGGGCAGGGGCCACCAAGCTGCAGGACAAGGAAGAAGCTAATGGTGGAGCAGGGGGTCCTGGGAGATGTCTCGGGCCCCCGCAGGGTCTCCTGTGCTGGAGCTATTGTAGAAAGCACTGGAGTGCAGGACCGTTGGGCACCAAGTGTGGGGAGGTGAGCCTGCTCTGCTGTAAGGTCGCCGTGTCTGTGATCAGAGCCTGAGGTTCTGGGGGGAGGGGGGCGAGAGAGGCAGATGCCAGGTGAGGGGCTAACGCTGAGCTCGCGTGTCCTCTCAGGGGCCTGCAGGCCTAGAGAGCCTGACTCCTCCATCCAGGGAGCCCGCCTGCCTTCCTGCCTCTCTCCCGTTCTTCTTCCCACCTTCCTTTCTTTTCTCCTTCCAGCCATCCATCAATCAAGACCTTTCTTTCCTTTTAGTAGTCTGTATTCTCACCTAGTTCTGTGTCTTTTTTATATTTTTGGGATTTTTTTCCATATCTAATCTAAATGACACTTGGTTAAGGTAAACTAACAGCCACTCATTCAAATAAAATCACATGCTATGTTAGCATTTGGAGATAAGAACTCTCTTGCAGGGCAATAACCCTTTATCAGTGAGCTGTTTTCATAGTCAGAATGAAGTTGTTCAGCTACCGTATAGTCCATTGCTGGAGACAGCCACACACAACTAGGGTCCTCACAGGTGTCCTTTGCTGTGTTATGATGCTCCACACAGGACACAGGCTCACTGAGTGAGCCTGAGGTTGCAGCAGAGAGGAGGCCTGGGCTGCACCCTCTCCCTGCCCTGCGCTGATTGCCTGATGCTGGGCCAATCCAGCTCCTCTGGGCCTGTTCATCTCTTGTATGTCTGAATTTAGATATCTCTGGATAGGAGATTAATATCTAGAATATATAAAGAGTTCCTGCCATTCAACAAGAAAATAACAATCAGTTTTAAAAAATGGGCAAAGGATTTGAATAGATATTTCTTCAAAACTTACAGCTGGCCAGTAAGCAAATACAAGATGCTTAGTGTCATCCATCACAAGGGAAATGCAAATTAAAAGCATAATGAGAAAAAAATTAGAAAAAAAACCCATAATGATATATCACATGCATTAGGATGGCTACTATCAAAAAAAAAAAAAAAAAAGAACCAGAAAACAAGTGCTGGTGAGGATGTGGAGAAATTATAAATTGTCAGCAGCGGTGTGCTGTTGATAGGAATGTGCAGTGGTGTACTTGCTATAGAAGAAGGAAGGGCAGGTGCTTACACAGACAGAGAACTGCCAGATGGGCCAGCAGTCCACTTTGGGCATATGCTCAGAAAGAACTGAAAGCAAGGTCTTAAAGACACGTCTCCATACCCATGTTCACAGCAGCCAAAATCTCATCAACAACGAACAGGTAAACAGAAGGTGGTCTGTCAAACTCTGGGGAATTATTCAGCCTTGGAAAGGAAGGAAATTCTCATCTGTGCTGCATCAAGAATGAAGCTTGAGGGCGGCACCTGTAGCTCAGTGAGTAGGGCGCTGGCCCCATATACCGAAGGTGGCAGGTTCAAACCCGGCCTCGGCCGAACTGCAAAACAGAAAAATAGCCAGGTGTTGTGGCCAGTGCCTGTAGTCCCAGCTACTCGGGAGGCTGAGGCAAGAGAATCGTCTAAGCCCAGGAGTTGGAGGTTGCTGTGAGCTGTGTGACGCCATAGCGCTCTACCGAGGGTGATAAAGTGAGAGTCTGTCTCTACAAAAAAAAAAAAAGAATGAAGCTTGAAGCCTCATGCTCAGTGGAATAAGCCCGTCACAATAGGACAGATACCGTGTGATTTCACCGTTACGCGGTGCCCAGAGCAGTCCAGTCCAGAGACAGACAGCAGAGTGATGGTGGCCAGGTTGGGAGAGGAGAAGGGGGCACTGGCGTTTCGTGGGTGCAGAGTTTCACTTTGGGAAGATGAAAAAGTTCTGGAGATAGATGGTGGTGATGGTTGGACAACAACGTGAATGTGCTTAATCTTATTGAACTACACCCTAAAAACAGTTAAAGTGGAGCTGGTCACAGTGGCTCACGTCTGCAGTTCTAACACTGTGGGGAGGAGGCCAAGGTGGGAGGATCCCTTGAGCCCAGGATTCAAAACCAGCCTGGGCAACATGGTGAGACCTCAATGTTTTAATATTATTAAATATTTCTTAATGTTTTCTCTATTTAAAAAAAAACAAAAAACATTTAGCCAGGTGTGGTGGGCGCCTGTAGTCCCAGCTACTTGGGAGGCTGAGGCAGGAGGATCATTCGAGCCCCCCACCAAAAGGCTAAAGTGGTAAGTTCTAGGTTATGTATATTTTACCACAATAAAAAAGAATGCTGAGGAGACAGGACCCACTCAGGGGTAGAGGTGTGGATGCAGGTACCTCTGCTGGGGGTTCAGGAGTGTTTTTTTACTCCAGAGCTTGAGCGCTGAGCTGGCTCCTGGGTCACTGATCCCCCCCGCCCCCCGCAGGGCTCAGGTGTCTCCTTCGCTCTGTGCATTTTCCAGCCCTCATCCATGTCTTGACCGTGTAAATGGCCAAAGGGGTTGATACTTATATAAAATCAATTTTGGTGATTTAACTGCATGTTAAAAGCCACACAGTAAACATTTCCTGTTTTAAGAGCCCTGGGTGAGAAGAAGGGACAGTGTCAGTGGTGGGGCCTGTGCACGGTCTAAAGAGTTCTGGTGTTGCAGGATTTGGGGTCCTGAGTCATAGGGGTGTGGGGGGATCTCAGCCCCCTGCTCTGCGCAGCCCAGGGCTGTCCTCGGTCCCTTCCCTCACGACTGAGTCTTGGATTCAAAACTACAGTACATGTGCTAGTTCACGTGCGTTTTCATTGGTATTTTGATACATTTAAGCAGTTTGGCTTGATCTCTTTCCTTTTTCCTTTTTCTGAGATGAAATTCACAGACTGTACAGTTAACCATTTTAATGTGAACAAGGCCAGTGGTGTTCAGCACATTCATGGTGTGTGCAACCCCTTCCTGTGTCCAGTTCCAAAATATTTTCAGCGTCACCCAAGGAAACGCTGTGCCTGTTAGCAGTCCCACCCTGCAGCCCTGAGTCTGGCCTCTCTCCCCGGGTGTCAGGTTTCAAGGGTCGTCCACCCTGTAGCCGGGTCAGTGCTACATTGCTGGGTTGGTCTCTTTCTGAGCTTTTGTCCTGGGGTTCTTGCCAGAGGCACGAGAGCAGCTGTGGGAAGCCAGACGCTTCCAGGGACAGGTGGCAAGTGTGTGAGGAAGACACTGGGAAGGCCACTGTGTTCCTGGTCATGACTGGCAGAGGGTCCCTGGGATCTGGAAGGGGACACTTAACACTGTCTTCAAGTGTCATTGGCAGCACCTCTGTAAAGGACAGCGGGGGGGTGGGGGCCCAGAGCCACACGGCTGTGAGTCGGTGACAGCAAGGGGAGGGCCCTTGCTGGGAAGCCCAGGTGCTCCAGTCCCCACAGGCCTGGACTTCATGGGACCCACAGGGAGTGGACAGAGGTGCAGGCACAGCAGGGGATGCTGTGGGCAGGGGACACAGCCATGAGGCGAGCTGGAGGGACTGGCTATGAGTGGGGCCTGGGCGGGCAAACTTGTGGAGGGAAGGAGGAGGTGAGCTGGACGCCGGGTCTCAGCATCACAGAGGGGAGGCCTCCTTGGGGGGTCACGCTGTCGGCTGGCTGCCAGTTGGGTCGCAACAGTCCCCCATGCAGTGCAGATCCCTGAGGTCTGAGGAGGGGCAGAGCCCGGTGGCGTCTTGGGATTGCTTTCCGTGGCCCTGTGAGAAGGCGCGCTCTCTCTCTCTCTCTCTCTCCTCCCCCCCTCCTCTCTCTCTCTCTCTCTCTCTCTCTCTCTCTCTCTCCATCCCTCTCTTGGTTCCCTCCTGAGTTAGCTCCTGGGCCCGTGTAGGGGGACTCTGACCCTGTTGTTGTCTGGACACGTGAGCCTGAGGAAGCAACTGCCTTAGAAGGCATCACGCAGGCTGTGCACTTCTAGAAACTTCTGCTTCATATACAGGCCTTTTTTTTTTTGCAGTTTTTGGCCCGGGCTGGGTCTGAACCTGCCACCTCTGGCATATGGGGCAGGTGCCACAGGCACCGCCCTATGTACAGGCCTTTTTAGGCTGAAGCATAAGGGGTTGTCAGTGAGGGTTGGATTTTCGTGGCAGTCAAGGCAGGATCCTTTTTGTTTGGGCCAGTTCCTCAAGCTCACAGTTAGGCTCCTGCTGAAACAAGTCACCACAAACTGGGCAGCTTAGAACAACAGTAATTTATTGTCTCACTGTTCTGGAGGCCAGAATTCCACAATCGAGGTGACAGCAGGGCCACGCTCCCTCTGAAAGCTCCAGAAGGGAAGGAGCTTCCTGCCTCTTTCAGTTTCGAGGGATCCCTTAGCTTGGGCAGTGCCACCCCAGGCCCTGCCCTGTTGTCACGTGGCCTCTACATGTGAGTCTTCTCTCTTAAGGCCACTGTTCCTACCGAGTTAAGGGCCCAGCTCCTGTATGACCTTATCTCAATTTATGTCTTAATCTGGAAGGACCTGATTCCCAAATCAGGGCACATTTGGGCACCTGGCGCTAGTCACCATGTCTCTGCAGCATGCAGTCCAGCCCCACAGCACCCACTTCTGGGCTTACGTGGGCAGCTGGTTTCTTTGTGTCACATCAGATGGCCGAGCTCTCAATTCTCGGTGGGCGCAGCACCGACGTCCCTTGTCCTGACACCACATGCTCTGGGGGCTCCTTTGTCCTTCTCTAATTGGTTTTAATATGGGGCCACTGAGCTCCCCGCTCACTGTGCTCCCGCCGGCTTCTCCCCTGAGTAACTCAGGAAATGATGTGGTGTCTGGGCTCAGGGGACGCGCTCCCGTTTCCAGGTGTCCTTAGGAGGGGAAACCGTATCTGGGGGACGGGGCAGGTGCACAGGACGGTGGGCCATGCTTTAAGACGGGAGCGCGGCCGAGAGAGCTGCCCTGCCACCCAGCCCTCTCTGCCAGGCATGGAAAATTCTAACACGTCATCGAAAGTCCCTTCAAAGCTTCAAAGAGAGAATGGAAAATATTAAGGTTTGTTGTTCTGAGAGACTTCCTGTCCATCTGGCACGTGGCCGTCTGGGCCAGGGTGTGCGTACAGGAGGGAAGCACGGTGGAGTGATTTGCTGCGTCTGCAGGGGCACCCACGGCGGGCAGGTGTGCCTGGAAAGCCGCAGGATGGGGTGGCAGAGACCGTGCCCGTCAGGGTCTGTGGTTCTGCTTCCTGGACACCGCCTTGTGCCACATGGAAATGAAAAGTGCTGAATGGAGTCTGTTTGGGGTAAAATAAATTGGGGTCACCCATAGGCAGGAAGCTGATAGTTGCAGGGTCAGGACAGCTACCCAAGTCCCCAGTTTGGTCTGGGAGATCCACTGTGCTTGATGCAAAATTCTATTTTCTGGTTTTTATTCTGTCACTCATTGGCGCGGCCTTTTTAAAACCAGAAGCAAATATGAAACAGTGGTGTGAAAACCGGACCAAGCTCTTCAGGGGCCCAGCTGTGCTCTCTGTAGCTGCGGACTAGACAGTGGGGGCTAGGGGGAGGGTTCGGTCCCTGGGTGCAGTGACCCATCAGATGAGAACCCACCTTGGCCAGATGTCTCACTAGTCTGGATTCTTTTTCCAGAGGCAACACCTAGTCCCTGGGCCATCAGAGTGAGCCCAGCGTCTGGGTCTTATTTTTCCCTTATAAATCTTGCTTAAAAAACCAAAAAGGAGGGCGGTGCCTATGGCTCGGTGAATAGGGCACTGGCCCCACATACCAAGAGTGGCGGGTTCAAACCCGGCACCAGCCAAAATGCAACAACAACAAAAAATAGCCAGGCGTTGTGGCGGGAGCCTGTAGTCCCAGCTACTTGGGAGGCTGAGGCAGGAGACTAGCATGAGCCCAGGAGTTTGAGGTTACCAGGAGCTGTGACGCCACGGCACTCCACCGAAGGTGATAAAGTGAGACTCTGTCTCAAAAAAACAAAAACGAAACCAAAAAGGAGCCTGAAGCAGTGACTAACATCTGTAATCCCAGGTTTGAGAGGTGAGACGGGAGGATTGCTTAGGCCAGGAGCTAGAGACCAGCATAAGCAACATAGCAAGACTTCATCTCTAAAAAAAAAAAAAAAAGAGGAATTTGCCTGACATGGTGGCTGGCATCTGTAGTCCCAACTACTCAGGAAGCTAAGGCAGGAGGATCACTTGAGCCTAGGAGTTGGAGACTGCAGTGAGCTGTGATGAGGCCACTGCACTCCAGCCTGGGTGATAGAGTGAGGCCCTATCTCAAAACAAACAAACAAAAAGTCTCATGACTTAACCAGCCGTGGCACAGGTTTAGGCGAGCTTCTGTGGGTGGGTGGCTGCAGGTGGGCTTGGGATGTGGGGAGGGAGCCGCGACGTGGCTTTGATCAGCCCTCATTACCTGCTTGCCCTGCTGATCCATCTGCACAGCCTCAGTGAGTAGTCACAGCCTCCTGTCCTGGCCCTCAGGGTGCAGCCTGTGTCCTGAATGTTTTTTTCAACATCGTGTTCCCACATATGAGAAGTTGAGAGAATGAACTCCGGTCAGGTGGGCTGGAGGAGCCACACGCAGTGAGCCGGTTGTGGAAATTACCCTGGAGGCATCAGAGGGCTGGAAACTGAGCTTTGGAAGGGGCCTTTCCTCCCTCTGTGTTCTGTTTCACTAGACGGCACTTGCCTCGCCGTGGTCAGAGGCTGCCGTGGGCTCACACGCTGTCCTGGGGGGGCTGATTTTGTGCCACCAGCTGGTGTCACAGGTTACCCCAGTTCGCACTGGCTGAGTTTCTGATTTCTCAGGGCTGTCTTGGTTATGGTACAGCTTATTGAACCTGAACTCTGAGGTCTCGGCCATTTCAAAGTGTGTGGTGCAGTGGCACTTAGTGGCTCTTAGTGACTGTTAGTGGCACTTAGTGGGGCCCCAGGGTTGTGTTCCCATCACTGCCATCTAGTGTCATGACATTCCCATCACCATGAAATTGTATACCTTTAAAAAAAGAAGTTAAAAATGAGAAGGTATTATTCAAACTGAATATCTAATATCATTTTTGGTTTATTTTATTGGTATTTGGAAAGATGTAGTCAAATCACAAGATTTACCTATGTCAGCAGGTGGTGGCTAGTGGGTTTAAGTGGGGAGGTGGCTATAGGAGAGACGCAGGTGACTGCCTCCACCTTCAGGAGGTGTGTGGGCGGGGGGACAGGCCAAGGGTCAAGTACAACTGCCTGCCTGCTCGGGGTGGAGCGGGAGCGTGCCCCGGTGCTGGCTGCTGCAGCCCTTGCGTCTTTCCCATCACCTTTCCCTCCCACTGCCAGGTTGGCACTGGCATCACGACTGTCCTGATCTGTTTGGGACCTTTAGTGCTAAATATGAGAAAATCCTGGGCAAACCAGGCCAGGCCCGCTGTGCGGGGAGTGGTCTCCAGCACTGGTGTGTCCTGGAGTGTGGCTTCCCGCTCCCACTTTGCCCTCAGTGCTGCCCAGTGGGTAGCTTTCGGCCCCCACGTGGGCCTCTCCCAGCACAGCTCTCCGAGACCTCGCCACGGTGACATCCTGTCACTTCGAGTCCCTGAACTGAGAGCTCCATCTGTGGCACCTGGGACCCTCCCTGGCTCTTGCTGTGGGGTGAGTGCCTGTTGCCGCAGCGATGGAGAGTGCGGCCCCAGGGATATTCTGCTCCTAGGGGGTGTTTCCTGTCTGCTCCCTGCTGCCTCCTACCAGCTTTGGCGCCTACTTGGAGCCCACCTCCATGACAGGCCCCTAGGAGCCTGTGTCCCCTCTGTATGGGTGTCACTGCCCAGAGTGGAATGGCCTCCACTCTCTTTTTAGCAAGCACAGACGCGCCCCTTCTGCAGGACGCCACAGTCTGTGCAGAGCCTGGGAGACGTAGTTGTCAGTCTTCTCGCTCCTTCTTGGTGGAGATATTTGGGCCTGACTGACTAGCAGCCAGAGAGGCACGGCCTTGGGCCTGAGCAGGGATGGGATTCCTGGCACTGTCATTTTAAGGTCTCAGTGGGATGCCCCGGCAATGGTCCTACCTGGGTGGGAAAGGAGCCACAGTTAATTTGAAGGATTCTGAACTCAAGGACCTCTCCTCACCGGGAGCTGGGAGGTGAGAGACATGCTGACATGGCGAGTAAAGAGCTGTGACAGAGCCGGGCATGGTGGCACGCACCTCAGTCCCTGCTACTCAGGAGGCTGAGGCAGGAGGATCGCTTGAGCCCAGGATTCAGAGGCTGCAGTGAGCTGTGATAATGCCACTCTAGCCTGGGTGAGAGAGCAAGACCCGGTCTCTAAAACACAAAATAAAATGAAAGGGTGTGTTAGTAAACTCACCTGTGGCTTTGAGCGTCATTTGTCAGGAGGCTCTCTGTGCAGGTGAGTGGCGGAGGATGAGTGGGGCTGGCGAGGCAGAGGTGCTGCTGCCCTCTGGGAGTGCAGCCCGCAGGGCTGGGCCTTCCCTAGAGCAGGATGAGGGCAAATTCCAGCGATGTCCTCTACCATAAAATCCTAGGAGCAAAGATGGGGAGGGGTCTTTACATTCACTGTAACATGCGCCCTGCAGGGTGCTACAATTTTCCCTCATACTTTTTTTTTTTTTTTTTTTTTGTGGGGAATGTTTTCCAACATGGATTTTCGAACTGGCAGATTTACAGACTATGTCGTTGGCTGGGCACAGTGGCTCACACCTGTAATCCCAGCACTCTGGGAGGCTGAGTCAGGTGGATTGCCTGAGCTCAGGAATTTGAGACCAGCCTCAGCAAAAGAAACACCTTCTCTAAAAACAAAAAATCTAGCTGGGTGTTGTGGCAGGGACTGTAGTCCCAGCTACTCGGGAGGCTGAGGCAAAAAAGAATTGCTTGAGCCTAATGGAGGTTGCTGTGAGTTATGACACCGTAGCACTCTACTGAGGGCGATAAAGTGAGATTCTGTCTCCAAAAAAATAAATAAATAAATAAAATAAATACAGACTGTGTTGTTTAAAGAGACCGTGAATGCTCTCCCCTGCGTGTTCTGATGCTTAGAGGAATAAAGCCCACAGTGAGACGCTGCCTGCCCTCTCGTGCCTCACTCACTCGTTGGGGTCTCTGCTGCAGCGCTGAGCCCGTGTGGCCTGGTCCCTGAGTTCACTGGCCCAAGCTGTGCGGTTTGGGGAGGCGGCTGTGGTGGTGGTTAGAGACGTGGCTGTGCATCTCTCTCGGGTGGTCACTCTCTGTGCACTCTTGGGGAGGGAGGGCTCCCGTCCTAGTTCACAGGTGACACCAGCACTAGATAGGTGAGGTCAGTAGTAGTTGGGAGCTTGGATGCTGATGAGGAGGCTACACGTGGGGCTGAGTGAACACCCGGGCTCACTTGAGCATCATTTGTCAGGAGGCTCTCTGTGTAGGTGAGTGGCGGAGAATGAGTGGGGCTGGCGAGGCAGAGGTGCTGCTGCCCTCTGGGAGTGCAGCCCGCAGGGCTGGTCCTTCCCTAGAGCCCACTCGTTTGTGGGGCAAACGTGGTGGTAACACGGGGGTGGGGAGCCCCTGGCTCCCCTGTGGGTGTGTGCTTGGCTTGTTTGACTCATTCTGAGGGCTGGCAGAGACCAAACCTGCTACTCAGGGCTAAATGGGAGCCACAGCTGGTCCCGTTGTCTGTCCAGGGGACTTTATGAGAGAGAGCAGAGTCCAGGGGACTAATGTTTCACCAGGTGTCAAGGCACCAGGAGTGAGGGCTTTGGTTTTCGGGATCACACCATGGCTTGGCTGGTTCACGTTCCTCACCTGTAAGCCCTTGAGAGCAGCGCACACAGTCAGGGCCTTGTGAGTGCCCACCACATTCCCACTCTCACCTCTGTCACATGGGGCCCAGCGCTGGGCTGGGCCAAGGCTTGGGGCAGCTCAGGGACCCCAGGAGTAGACAACTGGCTGCACTTCCCTGGAAGCAGCAGGTTGTCAAGGGCATCATGGCAGAGCTGGGAGAGCTGACCCTGGGAGAGTGATAAGAGGTGACGGTCACTGCACTTACTTAGTACCTGGGCTGAGTGTGAGCAGAGTGGCGGGTAATTGTGTCTAATGAGGAAGAGATGGCTCAGGGCTGGTGGCACATAACATGGGGCTGCCCCACGCCAAGGGGCTCCCCCGTCCTCATCCTCCCTGCTTCTCCCTGTCTGCCTCAGCACACCCCCCCAGTACCCCACTACTCCTTGCTGTCTGTCCCAGGGGAGCCCCTTGGCCCTGCTGCCCTGAGCTTCTCAAGTCCTGAGGTGGCTCAGCTCTCAGGGTGGGTGTCTGGACCAAGGTCAAGGTGCAGTTAGTATCTGTTCAATGAATGAATGAGTGATCGTGTGCTGAAGAAACTCACCTGGTCAATATTGCATTATCAGATAGTGCCAAGGGAAGTTTGCTCCTCGCCCTGCTCCGTTTGGGAAAGCCAGGATGTTTCAGCAACACGGTGGTCCCAGCTGGGATTTAAGCGCCTCCTGAGCTGCGGTGAGTGGCCGGCGGTGTGGACTCCCAGAGCCGGGAGAGGCTTTGCGTGTCCCCTTTGGGAGCCTCCAGTTGTGCCCTGGTCACCTGTGTTTGTTCTCTGTGTTAATCTTGTTTCTGTCCCCTCTTCAGGGTCCATCTGCTAGGTAAAAACAAAACTAGAAAAGCTGCTGAAAAGACATGACGTGATGAAGGGCAGCACTTTGTGTTTTTCATATTTTTTAAAGTTTTATTGTGGGTGCTAAAAGTAACTTTTAAGAATAAAAATATTTTTGGTTTGTTCACAAATTTAAGACAATCCCGCAGAACTAAAATGCCTGGGAGCCCCCCGAATCCCAACCCAGGGTCCTTTTGGGTAAGGCATCGGTTTTCTTCGGCTGGGCTCTTTTAACTTTTTCTGTGGCCACGTGTTTGCAAGACAAGGGTGGTTTCCCATCCTCCCGAGTGGCTACCTTGAAGCTCCTCTGGTGCTGGCCGGGTTGCCATGACGACGGGCCCTCTGAACACGGAGGC
Source organism: Perodicticus potto (assembly GCA_963574655.1). Classification (NCBI taxonomy): domain Eukaryota; kingdom Metazoa; phylum Chordata; class Mammalia; order Primates; family Lorisidae; genus Perodicticus; species Perodicticus potto. The sequence continues at coordinate 64,777 of CAUYRH010013278.1, read as the reverse complement.
ACCGTACAGGGCCTCACATTGAAGAGACGTCCCTTTGTCCAGGGACAATGGGGCCCTGAAGGACTATTCGTGTGTCCAGCTCGCTTTAATTACCTCCAAGGGGAAGCCCTGGGAAGGGTGTGCGCTCCAGCCTTCTCAGAACCAGCTGAGCAGTTGAATGTTTCGTTTCCTGAAAAATGCTTGAACCTCGATCCCTCGTTTAAAAAACAACTCATTTTTTTCACACCAGAATAGCTCAGCTTTTATAACTTTACCTTACTTAGCGGTTGAGGGGCAGACTCTGGGGTGCTGCATGGGCTATCCTGGTCTTTGACACAGGGGTCCGAGCTAGCCCAACTCCCTAGTCTGGGAGCCAGTGTTCTGGGCATCTCCCATCCCCACCTGCCCTGGACAGGGCCACAGTCCTGCGCCCTCTGCCCGCCTCGAGCCCTGTCTGTCTCGGCCACTCCCCAGCCCGTGTGCTAGGTGGGAAGGTGGCTTTGCCAGAGGAGGACTGAAGCTCTAGCTCTGTCACCTGTGCGCCCCTGAGCGGGCAATAGGGCTGGGCAGGGGAGGGGAGGGTGCCCTGGGTCCTTCTTTCCTTGCCTGATGGGCATGACATATTCGATAAGCAGCCCGGGTGAGCCTGGTCCCTGGACCAAGCCCCTGGCTCATGGGTGGGCTCTGCCTCCTCCACCTCCTCCACCTTGTCCCTTTGATCTCCCCAGCTGTCCCCTGAGCAGGCCCTTCCTCCCAGCTCCCCAAGGCCATCCCCATCCCCAGGAGCCCTGCGGACCCTCCCGTCTCACACTCACCATCTTTCTGCGCCTGGAGCAGGGCTTTTCCCTTGGAGCCGCAGATGCTGTGCTGGGGTATTTTGGACACCGCATGACATTGAGCAGTGTGCTGGCCATTACCACCCACATGAAGATGGCCAGAGGTGCTCACCACCCACTCGTGACAACCCAGAATGTCTCAGATTCTGCCAAACGTCCCTGGCCCCCACCCCCACTGGAACAGCTGCCCTAGAGCTGGGCTGCCCTGTGGGTGGCTGGTTGTCAACTGGGGCTTGTGACACTGTGGCAGCACAGACTGACCACATGGCCAGAGAGTGCTGCAGCCCATGGGTCCTGGGGAGGGAGGAAGCTGGGCCCCCACTCCTACCCGTGGAAGGGTGTGGCAAGACCTGCCTGGCAGGTGGTGTGAGCCCATGGAGTCCCAGGAGCCCCTGCTGCAGTCTGTACCCCTGTGCCCTGTCCCTGTGGTGTCTGAGCCTGGCTCCGGGTGCCTCTAGGACATAGCCATGGCAGCACTGGGGTTTTTGCTTCTTGCACCCCTCATCCAGAGCAGGCTCTGGGGATGCTGTTGCCTGCCCAGGGATTGGAGAGGCACCCCACACAGGGACATCTCAGCAGCTGGCTGTGGCCGAGGGGGTGGCCGGAGCCAGGGGCTGACCCTCCCTCCAGACTTGCAGACCCAGGGGAGTCTCAGTGTTTCAAAGAACATTCTCTCAAGGCAGAGTTTGCTCAGCATCTCCCATGGGGCTTGCGTTATTCATAAACTGTTTAGCACATTCATTCTTAGACATCTGACATCTCCCAATTCCAGCCTCGGAGGGCAATGCAGCTTGTGGAGTTGGGGTGGCTGCAGAGACCACTGGGACACGCCCGGCAGATGAGGGTAGGGAGGCCCCTCTGAAGGGGCCTGAGGGGCAGTTGGAATTTGGCAAGTAAGCAAGGCCTGGGCTGTGAGAAATGCCACACAATAAAGGCTCTGGCAGGGGAAGGGAGGCCCCTCGGAGGGGTGAGGGTGACCGAGCAGGGGACGGAGGGAAGCAGAGCTGCCCGAGGGGCCTGGCGCGTCCTTCCACTCCACCTGCTCCCTCCCGGGACACATCCGTGTGAGCACCTGCTCGGTGTCTCGTGGGGCTGTGCCAGGTGTCATGTACAACAGACACAGGCCTCCATGGCAGAGTGCTGGAAGCCTCTGTCCTGCAGGCTGGTCAGTGCCCAGGGCCAGCTCAACACTGTGACCAGAGCCATGGGGATGGGGTGGCAAGAGTGGGGGTGGGTGGCAAGGGGTTGGTCAGGGTCTGGGAAGCTTTCCTGGGGTCAGGACTGTCCAGGAATGCCCATGGACAACCCTTAGGGGCACAGATGCTGCCAAGTGCCTGGGGAGTCAGGACAGGATGTGACAGGACCTCCCTTGGTGCTGCCGTTCATCAGGGTGGGAGATGGAAAGTGGTTGCTCGTGGAACAGGGCCGTTGGGCTGTCTGGGGTTGAGACTACAGGACTCAGACCTGTGTCACTGAAGGTGGTGGCTGAGGTCCCTCCCGAGGGCCTCGGTGGTATCCAGAGGCACCTGTGTGCTTTCCCTGAGGGAGGAGGTGCCACCCAGGCAGGAGCCTAGAATGGATCCTGCAGTGTCCCCAACACTGGGATGAGCCCCACAGGTCTGATGGGCTCTAGGGACACCATGGGTGAGAGGATGCCAGTAAGCCCATGAGGACGAGGGGCGTCCAGTCCTGTGGAGCTGAGTCACAAAGGGTGCTACAGCGTGGCACTCCACTATGGAAGGCCAGTAGGCCAGGTCCCGGGCTAGGTGGCGAGGACGGTGATGGTCCCAGCAGGGGCAGCTGCCTAGTCACCACCTCCAAGCTCACCCCACCCCTTTCCAGGCCACACTGGTAGCCCCTCAGGCCAGCAGGATGACCAGATGTGCCCTGCCAGTGCTGTCATAGCTGTGTGACCAAGCTGTCCCCGCATGGTCTTTCCAGCGAGGAGCTCACAGCCTGGGGCAGGCAGGCTCACAGACCTAGCACAGGCTAGGTGGGGAGGAGGTGGGAGGTCGATGTGTCCGTTTGATAATTCAGCCCCTGGCACCTCTCATTGGCATCCCATTGAGTCTCTGGAAGGAAGGCGGCAGCCCCTCGCCTCCCAGTCCTTACCCTGCATCGGTGCCCTGCCTAGCTGTACAGGGGGTTCCTGCCTTCCAGGGGCAGGTGGAGGGGACAGGGTGGGCTGGATTGCAGTCTCTGAGGCTAGGCAGCGGGTGAGGAAGAGGGGGAGGCAGAAGGAGGCAGGTCATCTCTGCCACCCCACGAGCCTAAGGGGCTGTCAGCCTGGCCTGGCGAGGGGTGGGGTGAACGGGGGCCCGGAATGACCAGGCAGGAGCTACAATCGCACCACAGGCATTGGGAGGCTGGGTGGTGCCCCCCAATTTGTCCTGTGGGCTCTGTGCCCCTTACAGTGTGCTGGTGGCAGCTGCTCGGACAGGTTCCATTGGCATCGGTTTTTCTGTGTTTGGAAGGAAGCACTTCCCGTATCCAGGCGCCTCCAGCCGGTGCAGACTACAGGCTCTGGGGATGGCACCCCCGCCCTGCCACACCCCAGCCTCCATCGAAGTTATGGAGGGACTTTTCAGCTCTGTCCGCGTCTGTGTGGTGGCATACAGACCTTAACCCCCAACGTCGGCTCAACTGTAGGCCCTAAACACTGTTCCAAAACTTAAATGTTGGATGTTCCAGAAACATCTTCCTGAAGGATGGGCTTGGGGGTGGGTGAGAATGCCAGGAGGTGAGATGTATGTATGAACTTGGTGGGGTTGGGTGTGGGCAGGGGGGAGACCTGGGGTCTGCATTGGCTGGACCCTCGGTGGTCTTTGATATGCAGAGCGAGGCCTGAGTGGGGAGTGAACCCAGGTGGGAGGGAGGTGGGGCCCCTCCCCCAGGTGAGCATTGCTTGGAGGCACCATGTTTCTCTGCGGATCCTTCCAGAACCCAGCAGTCAGTCAGTCAGTCAGTGATGCCTTTTTGTGGGGAAGGCCAGGATGGGTGGAATAGATTTATTTTAATTTTTAAAAATCCTTAAGAATCTTATTAATCAAAAAGGTTAAGCAACTTGGTAAAGATCCAAACCATCAGAAGGACAGGAGTTAAGAGTATCAGCCCCCCTGGGCGTCCTCCGGTTACTTCCCTGTGGGCGCAGACACCCGCTGTGTCTCTTTACTCCCCGCCCCGTGGACTTCCCTTCCCTTTGTTAGGATCCCTCCTCCCCGCCCCCATCCGCCACTGGACAGTGGTGACCGAGTGTGTTTGGCAGTGCCGTCATGTGTTGGTTTCCAAGTTGTTTATCATACGGGGTGCGTGTGTGTGCGCGCGTGTAACTTTGGGGTGAAATTATCAGTGCTCAGGGTTTTCCCAATTCACGTTCTGATAAGCTGGATCAAATGGCCTTGGCTTGGTACTAATTTGTACTAAAACCAGTAGCGTAGGAAGATCACCCATATTTTCATCATCTTTGGAGGGATTCGTCCTTTTTATCTGTATCCTTTAGGTAAAAATAAATGTCTTCCTTTTTGGTTTGCATATCTCTATTTGGAGAGAGCGAACACTTTTTATCAGCTTAGCAGCCGTTCCTGTTTTTTTCTGTGAATTGCCAACGTGCAGCTCAACTACTTAACTGCTATTGATTTTTATATTTCTCTTTACATGTTATGGGTTTTTTTCTTTTGAGATGAGGTCTCTCTCTGGCGTCCAGGCTGTGGCATGATCACAGCTCATGGCAGCCTCCAACTCCTGAACTCACGGGATCTTCCTGCCTCATTCTCCCAAGTAGCTGGGACTTCAGTCATGCTTATCACGGATTTTTAACTTGTTGCAAATGTCTTTCATGATTTTAAGATTTTCTTTTAACTTGATGGTATCTTTTGCCATGTAGGCCTTAAATTTTTTTTGTTGTGGAAACTCAGTCTTATTTGCTTGTGGCTTCTTGTTGTCCTGGGACAACTTGCTTAATGTCTTTGGACTCCAGTTCCTTTTCTGTAAAATAGGAATGGTCATACTGGCCCTATAGTATGTTTGAGGATTAAGTGAAAGAGTGGGCTGTGGTGACAAGCACCTGCTTGAGACTCCAGCCACTTGGTCGCTGCTTATTGGAAGAAGTGCAGGCAGCTGGGTTCGCAGAGAATTCGGGTCTCCCTAACAGGTCTTCGTAGCTGCCTGTGCCACAGAGGGAGGGCTGTAGGGTCCTTCCCAGCAGTCTCACCACCATGACGGAGGGAGGGAGAGAGGCTCAGACTGACTCCTCATCCAGAGGCAGCTCAGTGGGGAAGCAGACACAGCACGGTCCCAGGCTCTGTGCCCTTTCAGCTGCCCCCGAATGGAAGGGTCACTGGAAGCAACTGCAGAATCTTCCAGCAGAGGCTCCTGAGGAGCTGGCTGGAATGGACAGGAGAAGCCTCTGGTGTCCCCCACCCCCGAGAGGCAGGCTCTGAGCCTGTGGGTGTTGGGCCCTGGGCCTGTCCTCATAATGCTGCTAAGCTGAGCCTCACATAGAGCCCAGGACAGAGCCTTCCCCCTACTGTTAAGAGCAGCTGTCCAGGGTGTTGGTGTTGGAGGTGCTAAGCAAGTGCCCTGAGGTCCAGGTTCCCCATGGGGATCTGCGCTGTTCACTTTCGGTGGGGAACTTTTTTTTTTTTTTTTGAGACAGAGCCTCAAGCTGTCACCCTGGATAGAGTGCTGTGGCATCACAGCTCACAGCAACTGCCTCCGCCTCCCAAGTAGCTGGGACTACAGGCGCCCGCCACAACGCCCGGCCATTTTTTGGTTGCAGCCGTCATTGTTGCTTGGCAGGCCCGGGCTGGATTCGAACTCGCCAGCTCAGTTGTACATGGCTGGCGCCTTAGCTCGTTGAGCCCCAGGCGCCGAGCCTCGGTGGGGAACTTTTTGAAGTTAGAAACCCCTGTGCTACCTCTTCGAGGCACGCTTCTTTGGGAAACTTCTTCCCGATTTTGGCTGGGGTTGTTCAATATTTAAAGTTAAGGGGCGAAATGTCAGGGAGAGGTGGGACATTATGGGGCTATGGTTGTGGGGTTCAGGTGTCACTTGCCTGGAGACCTTGGCTTTGTCCCTCAAATTCTGGGAAGCTCAGTTACCTGTGGGACAGGTGGGGTGGTGGGAACTATATCACAAGTGTTTGCAAGGCATTGAGCGGGTCATCGGGGCTTCCGAAGAGTCGTCTTTGTCACTGGGGACTTTGATGGCCTATTTTCCAGCAATACCCTGTTTTCTTGAGGGAATGTGATGATCTCCCTCGGCTTCTTCAGGAAAAGGTGAGTTCCTAACTCACCCGACTGCTCATGTCTGCTTCCTGGAGGATAAAGACAATGAGTTTTCTTTGTCTTCAAGTCAGGGAAGCTCCTGACCGTGCCTAGGGGGTTAAAGAATATTTGGGAATTCTTTTGAAGGGGTTATTCTCGGGGCACATGGAGAGGTACATTCAAGTATTTCTCACCTGGGATATTCAGATATTCAAGGAAGTGATGTTTGATTTTAAGAAATAACACTTTAGACCTGCCCTTGGAGGGGTTTTCAAAATGGGATCAAAGCATGTGGCGTGTAAAGGGGCTGATCTGAAGCTCAGGGTCACCCTGACACTCACGAGTGCATAGGGGCACGGCGGCGGAGGTTCTGGGCTCAGGAGAGGTGACTTAGTGAAATGGCGAGCCCCTGGCTTCCCAGGACGATATCCAGCAGTGGGGACACTCAGGAGACTGGAATATAGACCAGATAATTGTCACAAAGCAAGAAAAATGATGTCTGACAGAAGGCCTGCTGAGTCGTTGTTGTAAATTCTCTCAAAGACCAAAAAGCACAGGTGTGGGCCAGGGAGGGCTTGTGCTCCTTTGTGACAAGTTATGGGTGTCACTTACGCCTCCTTTGGAAGCTCCCAGAGCCCGTGTGGTTCTGCCAGTGGCCTTTGTGCTTGGCTCCCATTCAGTAGGCCTCAGTCATCTGAATAAGCACAGAGCTGCTGTCATTGTCCCCCTGGTTACCCATCAACCATCAGCCTGCCTGCACCGGGCTGCCAGTTGCCATGGTTACCACCACCACTGTAAATGTGATCCCCAAGCCTTGGGGGAGGGGCTGCCAGCAGCAAGGACCTAAAAAGGTCATCTCCAGCAGGCAGTTAAAACCCAGCGCGGTGCTAAAACCCGCCTCTGCGGTTTTACTGCGATGTTGTGTCCTGTCCTCGTGTCCTGCGGGGACTGTGAGCCCAGCCTTCCTGATGAAGCCATGCTGGGAGGCAGGGCAGGCTGGGCTGTGGGTAGCAGCTGGGGTGGGATCTGGGCACGAGTCGGGACTTACAAACCATCCAGGGTGGGTACAAAAAGTGTAGAAGGTGGGCGAGGTCTCTGCTGAAAAAAGGGTAGAGATGAATGTCCAGGGCAATGAAGGGCCTGGTGTACTCTGGAAGGAAGAGGCATGGTTAGAACTTTTGGGAGGGGGATTTGCAGACCATGAGGGGGCTTTCAGCCTGACAGGTCAGAAGGATCCAGAAGGGAGCTGGCTCAGGCCAGCACCTTGCAGGACTGTTGGCACCTGGCAGTGTGGGGTTCTGAGAAGGGAGAGCAGAGGGTGCTGGACCAAGGTGCTCACGGCTGAGGAACCAGGGGTGGGTGGGGAGGCTGCCTTGACACAGTGTTAAAAATTGATGCTAAATATGCAGAATATTCCACGGTCAGAGGCTGGACAGAGGTTTAGCTTGTGTCCCAGTGTTTGCTGTTACGCCAAGGTGGTGACCATCCTTGGGACAGGAGTGTTTGTGGGCCTGTGCCAAGGCTTCTTGGAAATATCACTCACTGGACATGGAGAAGTGAATCTGCCCCATCAGTGGATGAGTCACGTTGAAATTTTGATCACATCACAAAATCATCTTCCTAAAATGCTTTGCTAATTGACCTGCCTGCCCCCGGGCACCTAAGCACATGGTCTGAGTCTTCCACAGGCTCAAGTTATCATCGTCTGAGATTTTTGCCAATCTGATGGGTAGAATCAGAATTGCCAGTGATTTATTTCTCACCTTTGATTCCTTTGAGTGGGGCTTTCTTGTAGATGTGTCTTGGATGTCTGTTTTCCTTCTGTGGTCCCCCGGTCCCTGTCCTGTCCCCTTTTTCTTTGTGGTCTTTGTTTGGGCTTTAACATTACTGAACCCAGGAGTGTAAAACTCTCTCATGTTTTATTTTGATATTTTTGTAGTCTTATCTTCCCTTCATGTATTAAAAAATTGATTGAGTTAATTTTGGGGTAACAGTAGGAGGTGAAGGTTCTCCTTCCCCATTGTCTCAGTATCTTCTCTTTGAAAAGCCTCCTCCACTGGCCCCCAAAGCCCCCAAATGTCGCCTTTATCACCAGCTACATTCTATAGCCACGCGGGGGGTGGTCTCTACTCTCACAAGTCTTTTCGTTCTATACTGTCTTAATTACTGTTCTGTTCCAGCATATTCTGAGAGCCACTGGCCTGCATTTTCTCCCATGGTTTTCTTAGACCTCTCCTCTGTGTGAGCTGAAGAAATACATTATAAAGGTCTGTTGAGGGGCGGCGCCTGTGGCTCAAAGGAGTAGGGCACCAGACCCATATAACGACTGTGGCGGGTTCAAACCCAGCCCTGGCCAAAAAACGGCAAAAAAAAAAAAAAAAAAAAAAAAAGTCTGTTGAATTAGAGAAGAAAATCCCCTCGGAATTTTGGTTAAGAATGATGTTGTGCTGAAGGATTACTTCCCATAGTAGTGGTCCCCTACTAGCCAACATCTGTAAATGTGACCTCAGTTGGGAAAAGTGTCTTTGCAGAAATAGTTAAACTAAGGAAGTTGAGGTCATCCTGGCATAGGGTGGGCCCTAAATCCAGTGACAGGTCCTTTTCAGAGACGAGGTGGGGAGAAGATGCAGGGACACAAAGAAAGGGGAGGTGTGAAGACAGGTGGGGACTAGTGAGAGGCAGTCCCACACCAGGACCACAGGAACGCCCAGGATCGCCAGCCACCCCCAGAGGCTGGGGCCGGGCGGAGACAGATTCCCCCGCCATCCTGCCACACCCTGGTTCTGGGCTTCTAACCTCCACACTGCCAGAGAATAACTTTTTATTGTTTTAACCCACTAAGTCCCTAGTGACTTGTTATAGCGGCTGTAAAAACCTAGTACGCTTTGGGAAGAAATGACATCTTCTCAATATTATTTTTCTGTTTAGAAATATAGTACGTTTCCTCATTTCTAAATGTCGTGTTTTCTGCGCTTTAGTAAAATTAATCACGTCCTCATATAGATTTCATTTTCGGTTAATTTCTAGGAGTTCTGTGAGTTTCGTGCCTGTGGGAGAGGGATTCTTTTCTTCGTTACATTTTCTGACTGGTTTCTGCTGGCCGTTGGACAGCACTGGAGGTTTCCTACCCAGCCACCTCGCAAAGCTCTTATCTCCGTTGAAACAATTTCTCATTGATTTCCCCAGGAGAGCTGTCGTATGGCCTCTAAATATTGTAGGTTTTACCCCCTCCTTTCCCTTATGTCCCCTCTCCCTTTTTTTTTAAAATTCCAGTGTAGATTATTACATAGTTTTTTTTTTTTTTTGCAGTTTTTGGACAGGGCTGGGTTTGAACCCGCCACCTCCGGCATATGGGGCCAGCGCCCTACTCCTTTGAGCCACAGGCGCTGCCCCCCCTCCCTTTTTTTTAGTCTTATTTCATGGTCCAATGGCTTTTTACCTTCTCAGATCCTGCCCAGCCTGGTTCCTTTGCTCACACGCAGGGTGGGGGCTCCTAGCAGGACAGCCAGGCGCTAACTCTTGACCACAGACTTGTGACACTAGCTGTTGGCAGTGAGTTAGCTTACTTCTGGCTCCTTGTGAGCATTGGAGTTATTCATTTGCTCAGTCAGTGCTCATTTAGTTTCTCCTTTAGCCACACTTTGTATTAAATCCCAGGTACACGGCACTGTGATGGGCGTCTTAGATGTTGCAGTAAGACAAGATAAAAAATAAATATAATCATTGGGAAGTTGGAGCTCACATTGTCATTACTCAGACATGGTAGGTTATGTGCAAAGAAAATCCAAAGGAGCATGCGAATGAATGGTGACAGTGACAAGTGTGCCCAGCAGGTGTGGTCAGGCCCTGAATAGTGATGTTTGGGTCAACTGTGGACCACATGTATGATGGAGTCCAGTAAGGTTGTAATGGAGATAAAAGATCCCCATCATCTGGTGGACAGTGGTGTCATACATAGTTTAAGGTGTTACATGTGTGCGGTGATGCTGGTGCCAACAAACCCGGCTGCCATTCATGTTAGTGTCTAGCACATTAAATTGTAGACGGTCTATAATACTCAGTAATGATAATAAATGACTGTGTTACTGGTTTGTATATTTTTACTGTGTTATACTTTTAATCTTTATTTTATTTATTTGTTTGTTTTGAGAGAGGGTCTCACTCTATCACCCAGGCTGATTTTCCCACCTCAGCTTCCCAGGTAGCTGGGACTCCAGGTGCATGCCAGGTACCCAGCTATACCTTTTATTTTATTTTAAAGTGTACTCCTTTTATTTATTTTTTAAAAAAGGATAACTATAAACCCACTCAGATGGGTTCTTTAGGAGGTCTCCAGTGTTACCCTGAGAGGTGACAGCTCCCCGCTTCCCTGGGACAAGATGTAGCAGTGATATTGATGGTCCTTAACCTGTGCAGGCCTAATGTGTGTGTTTGTGTCTTAGTTTTTAACAAAGAAAGTTTAAAAAGTGAAAGAGCTGGGGCTGGGCATGGCGGCTCATGCTTGTAATCCTAGCACTTGGGAGGCCGAGGTGGGTGGATTGCCCGAGCTCACAGGTTTGAGACCAGCCTGAGCCAGAGTGAGACCCCATCTCTAAAAATAGCTGGGCATCGTGGCGAGCACCTGTAGTCCCAGCTACTTGGAAGGCTGATGCAAGAGGATCACTTGAACCCAAGAGTTTGAGGTTGCTGTGAGCTAAGATGCTATGGCGCTCTAAAAGGGTGACCGAGTGAGACTCTGTCTCAACAAAAAAAAAAAAGAAGAAGAAGAAGAAAAGAAAAAGGCTTACAGGATAAGGATATAGAGAAGAGAAATCTTTTTAGGCCAGATGGGGTGGCTCACACCTGTAATCCCAGCACTTTGAGAGGCCAAGGTGAGAGGATCACTTGAGGCCAGCTTTGGCAACATAGCGAGATCCCATCTCTACAAAAGATAGGAAAATCAGCTGACATGGTGACGTGTGCCTATAGTCCCAGCTACTTGGGAGGCTGAGGCAGGAGGATCACTTGATCCTGGGAGTTTGAGGTTCTTAGTGAGTTGTAATTGGGCCACTGCACTCCAACCTGGGCAATTCCATGAGATTCTCCCTCTTAAAAAGAAAGAAAAAGAACATATATTAGTACAGCTGGGCAATATGTTTGTGTTCTAAGCTGTGTCAGAAAATTTAAAAAATTAAAATTTTATAAAGTAAGAGGGTGCAGGAAACTAAAGTTTATTGATTATAGAAGAAAGAAAAACAACATACACCTTTGGCGTTGCCTGCACATTCTATCCCTGTGACATCTGGAGTAGTGGGCAGTGTTGTCCCAGCCTTCCCCTTCACTCTCCACTCAGAGCAACTTCCCGTCCGGCAAGCTCCGTTCGTGGTGAGTGCCCTGTAGAGGAGTATCACTTTTTAACTTTTATACTGTATTTTTATTTTGTCTTGTGTACATTTAGGTGGGTTTAGATACAGAGATACTCAACATTGTGTGACAGTTGCCAGACTGTGCAGGTACATGGCCCAGAGCAGCAGGCACCGTCTCCCAGCCTCGGAGTGCAGGGGCTCTGCCGTCTCGGTGTGTGTGAGTTGCTGGGAGGGTCACACAGTGACGAAACTGCCTGAGGGTGCATTTCTCAGAACGGTTATGGGTGTTTGAGTGACCTATAAATGTGTACCGGCAGTGAATAGAAAATGAAATGAAATATAGTATGTATAATAGCATAAAATGATCAAATAAAGTGTGATTGAGAGAAATTCATGAAGACCTAAATAAATGGAGGGCCGAGGCACATCCTCGGTTAGAAGACTCAGTTATTATCACCATGTGTTTCTGCCCAGGAAGGTGTGCAGATTCAGTGCAAAACAGATGAAAACCCACAGGATTTTTAGGGAAAACTGGAAAAGTTGACAAACTCATTTAAAAATTTTTATGTAGGCTTGGTGCCTATAGCTGAGCGGCTAGGGTGCCAGCCACGTACACCGGGGCTGGCAGGTTTGAACCCGGCCCAAGCCAGTTAAACAACTATGACAATTGCAACAAAAAAAATAGCCAGGTGTTGTGGCAGGCACCTGTAGTCCCAGCTACTTGGGAGGATGAGGCAAGAGAATCACTTAGGCCCAAGAGTTTGAGGTTGCTGTGAGCTGTGATGCCACAGCACTCTACGGAGGGTGACATAATGAGACTCTGTCTCAAAAATAAATAAATAAATAAATAAAAATTTATATGTAAATGAAATTGGTCAAGAACAGCCAAAGCAACTTTGAAGCATGCTTGGCTGAATGTCAAGGCTTATCGTAAAGCCATTGTAATTAAGAGTGTATGCAATTAGGAGAGTGTCCAAGGAGAGCCAGGCAGGCCAGTGAAGTGGAATAGACGGCCCAGAAAATAAGATCAACATATTTAAAAGTGTAGCCAGTCAAGTAACAAGGAACAAATAAATCATGAAGCTGAATTATACTCCATGAAGGTAGATCCTGGGTCTGCCTTTTTTCCTGAATATACTTTGTTTTTAATATCCTCTTTGACCTGTTTTTCAGGTTACTAACTTTCTTTTTCTTTTTTTTTTTTTTTTTTTTTGGAGACAGAGCCTCAAGCTGCTGTCACCCTGGATAGAGTGCTGTAGCATCACAGCTCACAGCAACCTCCAATTCCTGGGCTCAAGCTAGTCTCTTGCCTCCGCATCCCAAGTAGCTGGGACTACAGGCGCCCGCCACAACGCCCGGCCATTTTTTGGTTGCAGCCGTCATTGTTGTTTGGCGGGCCCGGGCTGGATTCGAACCCACCAGCTCAGGTGTACATGGCTGGCGCCTTAACCCGTTGAGCCACAGGCACTGAGCCAGGTTACTAAATTTCTTAGCAGGGTCTAATCTCTTCTTAAACTTAGTCACACTGAGTTTTTAATTTTTTTTTTTTTTTGAGACAGAGTCTCAGTATGTCACCCTGGGTAGAGTGCCATGGTGTCACAGCTCACAGCAACCTCAAATTCTTGGACTTGCTGTTCTCTTGCCTCAGCCTCCCAAGTAGCTGGGTCTACAGGCGCCTGCCACAACTATGGCGCCTGATCCAGCTATCTTTTTGTTGTAGTTGTCTTTGTTGTTTAGTTGGCCCAGGCTGGGTTCAAACCTGCCAACCTGGGTATATGTGGCCGGCACCCAACCACTGAGCTGTGGGCACCGAGCCTGAGTTTTTCATTTTGATCTTTGCGTTATTCAGTTCTAGAACTTCTTTTTGTTTGTTTTCCTGATGTGCGGTGCTTTTTCCTGCATTTCCCTGATTTCCGGTGCAGTTTTCCATCTTGTCCTTTTCTCTTTCTGAGCGTAGTGACACAGCAGCTCTTCCGTCTGTGTGTCGTAACTCCTCTGTGGTCATGTTTTGCTGTCTCGGAGCGTCTGTTGACTCTGTTTGGATGGTCTTGTCTTACGGTGTGCCTGGCCGTGTTCTGTGTGCTGGACATTGCCTCATCAAGTTGTTTTTAGGAGCAACGTGAGGCTTGGGCTGCTGTTATTTTTCCCTGGAGAGATTTGTGCTGGGTTCTGGCAGGTGCCAGAGATATTAGCAACCTAATAACCTCAGGGTCACCACCACCTGTTAGGGCTTGACTGCCGTTAGTAGCAGTGGCTGACCGGTGGGCATTGGCCAGGGCTGCTCTTCAGTGCTTTGGGTGAGTTAGGGCATGGGGTGCTGGGCTGCCCCTCACCCCTTCCTACCCCTTCTCATTGGCGCTTAGCTGGTGGTCGTAACCACCGTTGATCACATTGTTCCCAAGGAAAATGAGGTCTGAGTTGCAGAATTTTACCACGCACTTGTGGATGGGGCTTCCTGCAGGCTTGGTCTGGGGAAGTGAATGCTGTATGTTTGCTAAGTCACGACTGTCACCAAGTCAACCTACCAGCCAATGGAATCACGGAGGGGCCACAGCACTTTTCCCAGCAGAGAGGATCTTTTCTGTTTCTGACACAGAGAAACTTACTAGGAACGTTAGAGAAATACAGATAGAGCCACCGCCATGCGATCTGAACTTTTTATTTTTAACAGCCAAGGATTAAAGATGTTGAGATCTAAAGAATTAAAGTGACGGCCGTCATCTTGTGGTGTCTCAGACATGTTGCAGATAGCAGATGCCAGAAATTTCCCTCCGCTGGCATATGCCACTGAACAGAACGCAGCGTGGGAGGTGGTGGGTTTTCTCTGCCCCTGGAGTTGTTGTGGCAGCAAGTGGGACATGGGTCTGTGCTTCTCGCGCTCTTCTGGATGTGGCTGGTGGGCTGGAACGTTCTCTGCACCCGTTATTTGTACCTAATTATCCCTTCCAGCCCCAGGAGATCCCGCTGTAGGTTGGTATGCCCGAGACACACTGTATATGGGAGCAGAACTCAGCTTTTCTGGTAGAGTTTCTGAGGGGTCATCTTTTTGAAAGTATTAAACAAATCCCCAGCGCTATGGAGTACCCCGGCAGGAGTCTGGGTTCTGAGGCCTCCTGACTTCTATCCGGGAGTGTGGGCCCCCCGAAAAGGCAGCAGTGAGCTGAGGAAATAGATGCTGCTCCCCATTGCCGTCACCTCTGCGTGTCCCAAGGCAGTGCTGGAGTACAAAAGTCACCTCAGAACTAACTCTCAAAGAGGGGCGTGAGGTATAAGTCCCCACAGCGGGCCTGTGACTCAGTGAGGTTTGTCTTCAGGACCCCAGCATGGGCTGGAAGGGTCAGCATTTCCTCTCTGCGGAGGCCTCGGTGGAGGTTCCCAGACCTGAGAGCCAGCTGCCACTCACAGGCGAGAGTCCTCGGCAGTGTTCATGTGTGTTCTTGCAGACACCTAGGCCCTGGATGTCAGGTCACCTCCCTGCCCAGCTTGTTGCTCTGACCTTGAACAGGCTCTGGGGCCCCACAAGCTTCCAGCCAGAGCTGCTGCCAGCACCTTGCACTCCTGTGGGTGAAAGAGAAAACCCACACATAAAAGAGGTGAGAATGGCGTTCTGCAGGTGCCTGCCTGGCTGTCCTAGTCTATTCTCTTACATGAGGCTGGCAATTAAGTTTGTGGCCTTGCCATCGTGCACTTATGCTGGCAGCACTGTGCAAAGAACTCGGTAAGGTCTCATACCGTGGTAGATCAGCGTCTCACGGCTGAGTTCATGTAGACGTGTGGCGGGGTCTGGCTGAGTGTTGTTTATTATTGTTGTTGTGTGTCTTTGTGTACCCTCAAGAGAATGTCCGAGCCTGAATTAGAGCAATGAACATATATTTGTAAATTTCTTGTTCCACTTAGAATGAAAGCGCAATCAAGGACGTCCAAGTTTAGTCCAAATTTATGGGGGTAATGCCTTGAAGGAAATGGCAGTGTACAAATGGATTAAACATTTTTCTTGGGGGAGAGAAAGCATCACTTATGAAGAGAAGTCAAAGTGGCCAGTAACAAGCAGAAGTAACTAAAACATTGCAAAAATGCGTTGAATTGTGCATGAAAATTGTCAGCTGACTGGACACCCCTCCCCGACACCCCATCAGCATCCTTCCCCCAAACCCCATCAGCACCCTGGACACCCCTCCCCCATACCCCATCAGCACCCCTCCCCCACACCCATCAGCACCCTCCCACCCCATCAGCACCCCAGTGCCCCTCCCCCACACCCATATCAGCACCAGCACACCCCTCCCCCATGGCACGTACCATACTGTAATTTCCCGGCCTGTCATCCCACCAGGCTGAGGACACCTTGAGGGCAAGACTGTGGTTTTTCCCTCTTGGCTTACCTAGATCTCGGCCTGGCACAACAAGGGCCTCAAATATTTGCTGAATTAACGAGCGATTAGTTTGGGTTGCAGATTAGAATCTGTAAAATAACATTATACCAAATAATTTTTAATTAAGAATGAATTGTAAACGTAGTCAGCTGAGGTAATTACTGCCCGAACTCCAATGTCCTTTCAGGACCCGTGGGGAGCTCTAAGAGGAAAATCCAATTTGTTACTTTTAAGTCATGTCTTAATCACTTAATGACAGGATGTTTGGCGTTAGGTTAATCCCCCTCCTCAAGACCAGGGTAAGGGTGCCCCTGGGAATTTGTTCTCCTTTGAAACCCTGGAGAGTGTGTGGGTGTGAGTAGGGGGCATTAAGCGGAGGAGGGGTGAGGGGTGGGACCAGGCACGGCAGGTGCTCAGAGGCCGTGTGACCTGACTGGTGTTGAGCAGGGCTCTGCAGAGTCTGCAGGGGCTGGGCACAAAGGTCCACCTATCTCTGCCTTCACCTTCTAGAAGCAGAAGGGGTGGGGAAGATACCAGCCCGGCCGCATCTCAATGGTTTGGATGGCCCATGTCCGGAGGTGGGACTTTAGAAGTGCCTGAAATGTTAGATCATGGTAAGAGCAGGTTAGTAAACCAACTGAGCACAGACTGCCAGCCGAAACTGGCCCGGGAGAGCAGAAGGGCTTCCCTTTCTCCCTCTGCCAATTTCCCCTGACTGTGGTGGGCGCTGCAGACATAGAAGGTCACGGTGACACGCCACGTGAGCCCTGGTGTGGATGGGGATGGGAACAGAGCTTAGCTGGCCATCATTGAGACAGGCTTTTGCTCACTGGCAGTTTGGAGCCACTCAGACCTCAGGGTGTTTTGAGAGGGGACATGGCAGCCAGCGGATGTCATTTCCTGTCTCATGGCCATGCACCCTCCCTTCTTCCCCTCCTGTACAAGCAGCTAGACAGGAGCTCCTGACCGCACCGGGTGCAGCCTGCCTGCCGCACTCGGGCCAAATGGAGTTTGAGCCTTTGCTGGAACCCTCTCACTCACTCAGGCTTCAGAATAGGCCTCGAGCTCATTAGTTTCAGGGGAGGGAGCCTGGGGGGATGCTGACAAAGGCCTCGGAGGAGGAACGGAGCCAGCGTCAGAATGGGGACTGCTCTCCCAGTAGAACCCAATGAGTAAGAAAGAGTTTTTTTGGTCCCGGTCTTTGTGTACCAGAAAGTGATTTCACCATCCAGAGGTGACAGGGAATGGGGCCTAGAAGAAGTAAATTAAAATATTCAGCTACGGGAAAACATTGACGCTGTAATAAAGACACAAGAAAGGATGTTAAAACACACCTCCCTGTGTCTGCTAAAAGTTGCGTTTTCACAGGTCGAGCTTCCACGAGTGTTTCCAGCTAATGGCCTGAAACCATTGGTGTGAACCTTTCTAATGCATGCTAAGTCAGTCTCTGGAAATCTAGGACTGGAATGTTCTTAGCAAATATTTAACTAGAAAAAGATCTTGGTTTTTCTGTTCTCAGCAGTTATAATGGAAGTTGTGAATTAATAGATGTCTGGGACAGTCATCTTTCAAAAGAAAATGACTTGTCGGCCATTTGCTAAATTGGAGAGAAAGGTCCCTGGACGTTAGAGAGGTGGTCTGCTTGGTTCTAGTGGGTGAATGCCCCCCTGCTGCTGATGGGGGGTGCTGTGGAAGGGTTGGTGCCTAGGGCAGGACCCTGGCAGTGGGTGGGTCAGCTGCCTTCAGGGCATATAGAAGAAGGGGGTAACTGTCTTCAGCTGACTTGTGGGGCTCACCCCCCCTAAGGGTCAGTGGCTTCCTATAGCCTCTCAGTGGTATTTGCATTTTCAAAAGAGGTTCTCAATGAGGTTATTCTGGAAAGGATTTCAGGGCCCCAGGGTAGGAGACACTTCAGCACCAGGTGGGGTAGCTACTGCACGCCCCATTGCTGGGCTCAAGGTAGCTGCTGCCAGTGGGCAGGTTGTGAGAATGACCCCGGCGCCTGCAGTCTCCTCTCACTGGCCCTGCTGGGGCCTGAGCAACCAGGGCTGGGGGGCTGCGTGGACGCTGAGGGTACCTCAGCCCCATCCAGCTGGTCTTGCCCTAAACCCTGGAAGGCCCTGGTTGTTCCTTCCTGTGGGTGAGGAGAGACGGGCAGGGTGTGGGAGCCCTGGGAATGTACTGTGCTCTGCGTAATTGACAGCTGTACTTACTTACCTGGAGGCGAGGGATGTGGTGTCTGAGGCTGCAAGTTCTAGTCCCCTTTTTTGTTGCGCCTTACTCCTTAATAGGTACAAATTATTGGTATTAGGGAGCCTTGCAGCGCCTTCTCCTCATTAAGCCTCTGCAGTTAATAATTATTTTCTCTCTGGAAAGTGTTGTGTAAAGCAGCTGAGGCGACAGGTGGAGACTGCAGCTCTCACTGTGCCTTGGCAGGGGGGCCGAGACCTGTGCCCCTACCGTGGACTGCGGTGTGTCCTGGGCACAGTCCCCGATCTTCCCGGGCCCTGTACTGATGAGGAAACTGAGGCACAGGGAGGGTTATGTAACTTGCCCAAGGTCACAAAAGCAGTGGGCAGCAGAGCCATGGTCAGGAAAGTCACCTTAGTTGAAATTCAGTGGGCGGCTTTTTGACCAGCCTTCTTTGGTGACCACTGTCCTCTCCAGCGTCCTACCCTGAGGCTGTCCTGGTCCCCACCACCCCTCGTGCAGAACCTCCCTGGCGGGCTTATCCCCTCCTCCCCTTCCATCTGTTTCCTCTCACTGTGCCCTCACCTGGATGGTCTCACCCATCTTCACAGGTGCTGGGCACCTCCATCCAGAACCCCGAGCACAGGCCTGACATCCAAGAGCTGCCCCCCCCCACGTCTGGGAGAGGCTCTGTCCAGTGTGGGATTGCTGTGGGGCACAGGACATCAGCTGCCTTTATCCCACTTGGATCTGGAGGCCAGGAGCTTGGCCGGGGCAGTAGGGACGGCCTGTCTGTGCTCCGTAACATTTGGAGGGGTGACTTGAGTGACTAGGGCAATCACAAAAGGCTGGGGGCTGCGGTCACCTGGGGCAGAGGTGGCAAGCTGTGGTCTGTGGTCAGGTCAGCTCCCTGCCGTTTTTGTGGGGACACGGTTGTACTCCTTCACTTTCTTGTCTGTGACAGCTCATGCCACACTGTGCTACCGTCCGGCCCTCGTAGCCAACCATTCCCTAAACGGAGCACAGTCATCTAGAATCCCATTCGTGCATGGCTGGGGCTTCCCGCAGCCTGGCAACTCTGTTCCTGCAGGGAAAGCCCCATCCAGGAGAGTTGGGCGGGACCCAGGTGGCCTTTTATGACCTAGCCTTAGAGGTCACACAACAATACTCTGCCCTCTTCTGTGGTTTGAAGCCTCCCAAACCTGCCCTGATTCTAAAGGAGGTCCACGTTTCCCCTTTTGATGAAGAATCTCAAGGCACGTGAAGCCATTTTTTAAAACTACCACATCCTTGGAACTCTTCATCCACACCCCAGAGAGATGACCTGGCCTCTCTCCCACATCTCGTGTCTCCGGGGACAGTGTCCCACTCATCCCGGGGACCCCAACTCTGCCTCTTTTCTTCTGTCCACCATCCTTCCCCCCACCACCTTTTTCATTTCAAGAATTTATATGGTGGTTTTGCAGTAGTTCAAACATGAAATGACACACGCGTAGTATAAAGGATGCCAGCTAACAGGTGTGCGCTCACTCCCTGTGTACAACAGACAACCTGGCTTGTCCCTAAAGCCTTCTGTGTGCCCTCATATCTGTCTCATCCACCTCTGCCTGCCAGGGGAATTTCGGTTTATTTTTCCTTTGCTTTTCATTTTGATTCTCTGTTTTGTATTGTTAGCTGTCAGATCGTACCCACCCATGGCTCTTATCTGTTATTCCCAAATCTAAAAGCTCTGAAAACCAGGGCTGGGCACGGTGGCTTACGCCTCTAACCCTAGCCCTCTGGGAGGCCAAGGCAGGTGGATTGCTTGAGCTCACGAGTTTGAGACCAGCCTGAGCAAGAGTGAGACCTTGTCTCTACTGAAAATAGAACAACTAAGGCAGGAGGCTCTCTTGAGCCCAAGAATTGGAGGTTGCTATGACACCGATGTTGAATGTCTTATTGAAGCATTCGTTATCTACCTTAAGATGATAAACACAATTTTGTATAAAATAGGTCTTGCCTTTCACTCTGAAGTCCTTCGATCACATGTTAGTGCCCAGAGTAAGGTGGGCATCTAGTTTCATTCCACACAACCGTGGAGACAGCTAATTGTCAGGGCCATGTGTGCAGCCGGCCCCTTCTCCCAGGTGCCACCCCCATCATGTGTCACCTTTCATGTACATGTGGCCTTGTCGGGCTGCTCAGTGCCGACGCTCTCTCGTCCTGTAGGTTAAGACGAGTACTAACCTCAAGTGGGACTTGCTCTCTCTCCCCTTGTGCTGCAGCCTGCTGTGGCCATTCTTGGCCTACTGGTCTTCCTTACAGATGAGAAAGTACCTTGCAAGTTCCCTATAAGGAGCCATGGAGATTTTGATGAGAACAGTGGTGAGTCTGCACGTCAGTCTGAGGAGAAACCAGTACCTTCCCCAGGCCGCCTCTTCCTCTCGGTGACTGAGGCCAAGCTCTCTGTTGTCCAGACCGTCTTCATTTCTTCAATACTATTCTTTTATTTTTAAAGGTCTTTTACACCCTTTAGTAGATTTGTTCTTAAGAGCACTAGATTTTTTGCTGCTATGGTATGTGATGTTTAAGTAGTTGATTTGTTTTGTTTTGTTTTTGTTTTTTGTAGAGACAGAGTCTCACTTTATCACCCTCGGTGATATCACAGCTCACAGCAACCTCCAACTCCTGGGCTTAGGTGATTCCCTTGCCTCAGCCAACCGAGTAGCTGGGACTACAAGCACCCGCCACAACACCTGGCTATTTTTTTGTTGCAGTTTGGCCGGGGCCGGGTTTGAACCCAGCACCCTTGGTATATTAGACCGGCCCCCTACCCACTGAGCCACAGGCGCCGCCCTAAGTAGTTGTTTGGAGACACTGTTGACTGGTATGAGGAGATGCCTTTCTCTCTGGCCCCTTGCTGAGTGCCCTGATCTGTGCTGACAGCTTGTCTAGCAGCCTCTGGAGTTCCCTGCGCCGGCAGCGTATCCCGTGGGTGATGGTGTTCTCCCTTCTAATCTTTCTGCCACTGGTTCATTCACTCACTCACTCACTCACGCACTGATCGCGTTATTGTGTGAGCTTGGCCTCTGGGCTGGAGTGGTGACTGTGGGTTTCACATTCAGTGTGAGGTCTGCTGTGGGATTTTTGTAGATGCCCTTTGTTAGTGTAAGGAGACACCTGTTTCTTGTTTACCAAGAATTTTTATTCTGAGTGGGTCCAGAATGTTACGGAGATGCAAATTTTCCTTCCTTCGTATCCACGGTGCGGTGTCATAGGTCACAGCAACTTTAAACTCTTGGGCTCACGTGATCCTCTTGCCTCAGCCTCCTGAGTGGTTGAGACTATAGGTATCCAGCACAATGCCTGGCTGTTTTTTTTATTTTTAGTAGAGATAGGGTCTGACTGTTGCTTAGGCTGGTCTTGAATTCTTAAGCTCAAGCAATCCACCCCCCTCAGCGTCCCAGAGTGTTAGGATTACAGGCGTGAGCCCTGCTCCAGGCTATGTTTAACATTTTCTAATATTCTTGGAGTACTTCCTGGGCACAAGAAACAAAAGCAAAAAAAACATTTTCTAATGTTAAATTCCTGAGATAAATCCAATTTGGTCTTAATTTATTCCCCTTTTAAAATACATTCTTAGCACTAATTTACTTTTTTGTTTTTGAGAATTATTGCTTTTACGTTCACAAGAGACTCACCCAAAGTTTTCCTTCCCTTGGCCCCTTGTCTGACTCTGATCTCTGGGAGCCTCACAGCGGGAGGCGTTGGTTCTCTGTCGCTGCTGTAATAAGTCCCTGTAACCTCGGCGGCTTGGGACGACACACACCTTTACTCTCTCTCAGGCCTACAGGCAAGAGTCCTGCGTTGGTCTTCCTGGGCCAAAGTCCAGGTGTCAGCTGGGCTGTGCTTCTTTCTGGCGAGGAACCTGTCCCCACCTGTCCCCCACAGCTTCTGGAGGGACCCGCCTCCATCTTCAGAGCCAGGGTGCAGCTCAGTCCTCCAAGCTCTTCCTCCCGCTCTCCTCCTCTGCTTCCCTTTTCCACTTTTAGGAGCCCTGTGGCCACACTGGGCCCACCCAGCTCACCTAGGACACCCACCTATGTCAAGTCAGGCGATGAACGACCTTGACCCTTTGCTGTGTGGGGTGATGTATCCACAGCCTCTAGGGATTGGGCCTGGGCCGCTTTGGGAGATAGGGGGACACGTTATTTTTTCCATGACACTTAGCCATGGTCAAAGATTTATAAAAGTGCCAGGTAACAACCACACCAAAAGTCTCCTACCCACCATCCCCTCCCCGCTAGGACTTTGAGTCTCCTGCCCCTCATGGGGGAGACGGGCCCTACATGCAGTGCCAGGCTTCAGAGGAACTTCTCTACAGAGATGGAACCTTTAAGTGAGGAGAACCGGGGGCAGCGGCCTCCGGCCGGACAAATGGCTCTAGAGCCGGCTGAGTGTGGTTGTCCTGGCAGCTGCTTTGTCCTTTAGGCTTGGAGTAGGAGCATTTTTTTTTTGTTTTGAGACAGAGCCTCAAGCTGTCACCCTGGATAGAGTGCTGTGGCATCACAGCTCACAGCAACCTCCTATTCCTGGGCTCAAGCGAGTTTCCTGCCTCCGCCTCCCAAGTAGCTGGGACTACAGGCGCCCGCCACAACGCCCGGCCATTTTTTGGTTGCAGCCGTCATTGTTGTTTGGCAGGCCGGGGCTGGATTCGAACCCGCCAGCTCAGGTGTACGTGACTGGCGCTTTAGCCCGTTGAGCCACAGGCGCTGAGCCAGCACTTACTTCTATTATAAAATTCATTTTCTTTAGATCAAATCACAATCACAAAGCTTAATTATTCATAAAAACTGAGCAAGCTTTCCTAATATCACCTTACTTCCCATCAAATTCACTTGACGAACTTAGTATACATTACTTCACCAGTGACAGATCACACCCAGCATTGAGGGAGCTGAATCAAGACCGGAAAGGAAGATTCTTTTATGAATCAGAGGCTCAGTGTCTTTCCCATAGATGTCAACAAGGATTTGAAAGCCAGTGTGCTCTTGCCTACAAAGGACTTTTCTTTTAGTCAGTGAAAATTCATCTAAAAGTTTGAATATGAGAGAACCAAACCTTGTTCAGATATAGAATACTAAAACCCTAAAAAAGCTAACACATAAAAACGTAATTAAGGATTTCATATGCTGAAACCCCCTCCACAGCTAACAACCTTTTATTATTATTTTTTTTTTGGTGAGACAAGAGTCTTATTATGTCGCCCTCAGTAGAGGGCCATGGCATCATAGCTCACAGCAACCTCAAACTCTTGGGCTCAAGTGATTCTCTTGCCTTAGCCTCCCAAGTAGCTGGGACTACAGACGCCCGCCACAACACCCAGCTATTTTCAGAGACAGGGTCTCACTCTTCTCACTCAGGCTGGTCTTGAACCCGTGAGCTCAGAGCAATCCACCCACCTCAGCCTCTCAGAGTTAGCCACCTCGCCCAGCCCGCAGCCAACAACTTTAATGTGTAATTTAACTTTAGCTAAATTTGCAGCTTCCAACTAACAGCTCACCCCCACACGATAAAGATGTAACATATTATGGTCCTAGAAATAGGAGTATCTTCATATTTTCCGGGTCATATTATTGAATAATGTTCTAAGTAGAAACCAGAGTCTAAAGAGAAACAGATAATTATCTTCTATAATTAAGTTCTGTAAATTAAAATGAGAACTAGCTGGCCAATAGTTGTTTAATAATGAGAGCCACACTATAGAAGAGGAGTCCTTTTCAAATATTCCGACAAAGAGAAGTCCAAAGATATGTATAGTAGGGCAAAAATACAGTACTATTTGTGATACAGAGATGTAGGAAAAAGCATTACATAAAATAAGTCTAAGTAAAAAGAACACAACAGCACACATAAATTGATTAGGTTATTTTTGGTAGCGATATAAAGCAGTACAAACCACTGTGCTTAATTTAATAGTGTAGGAATAGGCTAGGCACAGTGGCTAATGCCTGTTAATACTAGCACTCTGGGAGGTTGAAGTGAGTGGATCACCTTAGCTTAGGAGTTCGAGACCAGTCTGAGCACAATGAGACCTTGTCTCTACTAAAAATAGAGAAACTAGTGGGCGTCATGGAGGGCACCTGCAGTCCTAGCTGCTTGGTAGGCTGAGGCAAGAGGATCACTTGAGCCCTGGAGTTTGAGGTTTCTGTAAGCTATGATGCAATAGCACTCTAACCCAGGGCAACTGAGTAAGACTTTATCTCAAAAAAATAAAAAAAATAGAGATGAAATGTTTATACATGTCTATGTAATAAGTACCATTTGTGATTCAAACTGTAAAGGGGATATACAAAACTCCAAATAGCATTGTAAAAATATAGGAAGCAAATAGTGAAAGGGCTTGGCACCTGTGGCTCAACGGGCTAAGGCGCCAGCCACGTATACCTGAGCTGGCGGGTTCGAATCCAGCCCGGGCCCACTGGCTGCAACCAAAAAATGGCCGGGCATTGTGGCGGGCACCTGCAGTCCCAGCTACTTGGGAGGCGGAGGCAAGAGACTCGCTTGAGCCCAGGAATTGGAGGTTGCTGTGAACTGTGATGCCACAGCACTTTATCCAGGGTGACAGCTTGAGGCTCTGTCTCAAAAAAAAAAAAAAAAAAATAGTGAAAGGATATTTGGGGTCCAAAAAATAGCAGAAAATGTGGATTTGGAACAAAACATAATCCCTGATTGAAAGGAAGGCATATTATACAAGTTCGGGGAGAAATTTCTCAGACCACTTTCAACACAAATACCAATACTGAACGATCTGTATTATTTACTTGAAAAGCTCTTGATATAAAATCTGATCAGCAGAAAAGACTATTAATGGTGATGTTTACTATGAGGTGGTAGGTACTTGTTATCTTTGCCTTAGATAATAAGAAGACAAAGATATTACTGGCTAGCTAGACTGTGAAATTCTTCAACCTCTTTTTAAACATTAGGGCTTACAGTCACTTCTATAATGTACTTAGGAAAATAAATGGGAAATACCAGATTTGAAAAATTAGAAATTCCAGATATGGCATCCCTGGTACATAAAGTTCTGTGGCTGATGCTATAGATTTTATGTCTCTGAAAGCACTACCAGAAGAGGATGCTGTAGGGGAACGTTGAAGCAGTCAATGAGAAGAAAGGCAACCTTTCGGAATCAGGGCATAAAGACAGGATATCTGTTCTGAGAGGTAAAGAAAAAGTAAGTTCTATCTTTTTTTTTTTTTAAACTATCCGATTTTATGAAACTTTTCATAAGTCCAGACTTAAAAAAGTTGCAAGATAAAAACAGTACAAAGAACATCTGCAAACTCTCACCCAGATTCACCAACTGTTAATATGCTATTGTTTACGTATGGGCCGTGTGCTTGTGCACACTCTCATTACACGTACACACACATTTATATTTTAATTTTCTAAACCATCTGGTAAATTATATTCATAATGGCTTTTTTTTTGAGATAGTCTCAAGCTATTGCCCTGGGCAGAGTGCCGTAGCTCACAGCAACCTCCAACTCTTGGGCTTAAGGGATTCTCTTGCCTCAGCCTCCCAAGTAGCTGGGAATATAGGCGCCTGCCACGACGCCTGGCTATTTTTGTTGTTATTATTTGTGTTGCAGTTTTCATTGTTGTTTTAGCTGGCTGAGGTCCATGTTTGAACCCACCAGCCTCGGTGTATGTGGCCGGCACCCTAAGCGACTGAGCTACAGGCACTGCCTTCATAATGGCTTTTAATTGTTAAATATTCCAGTGTGTATTTTCTAATAATAGTCATCGACTTCATAAATTTAATATTTCATATGACAATTTAATCTCCTGTCTATATTCTAATTCTGTCAGATGATCTAATAATTTAGAACACTTCTATCCTCCACGTTCTAGTCTGGAACATTTCCATCACCTTTGTCTTTTAAGACATGGATATTTTTTGAAGAATATGCTCCTCTCCTTCCTCTCTATTACTATTACTAATATTATTAGCACAATCCTCACTTAGTGCCTATCTGATATTTTCCCCCATCATGATTAGATTATTCATTCTTGGCTAGAATACTACATACTAAGTTTTTTTTAGTCCTTCTCATAATATCACATCAGAAGCACACGATGCTCATGTTTCTGACTGAGTGAAGGTAATTTTAATCCCTAGTCAAGATGTTGGCCAATTACTCTACTGTATAACGTTTCCCCCCCCTTCCTTATAAATAACAAGCAAATTGTGGGGAGAGCATCAAACCATGCAAATATCCCACTCCTTATCAAAAACTTTGTACTAATGATTCTAGTGTGATCTAATCCTGATTTACGACAACTACAAAAATGATTTTCCAACTTTAGCACTCTTTCTACATTGTGTCATTCAACTCTTGGCATTCTACTATAAGCCCAGTTTGGCTCTTTCCTGCTACCTACTATCAGCATGAATTTATGAATTCCTACCTTTTTTTTTTTTTTGAGACAGAGACAGTGTCTCAAGCTGTCGCCCTGGGGAGAGTGCTATGGCGTCATGGCTCACAGCAACCTCCAACTGTTAGGCTCAAACGATCCTCTCACCTCAGTTTTTCTATTTTTAGTAGAAATGGGGTCTCACTCTTGCTCAGTCTGGTCTTGAACTCCTGAGCTCAAGCAATCCATCTGCTTCAGCCTCCCAGAATGCTAGGACTATGGGCATGAGCCACCATGCCTGGAATTTTTTTATTTTGTTTTGCTTTGCATTTGAAACAGAGTCTCACTTTGTCGCCTCGGGTACGGGTAGAGTGCAATTCCTACTTTTTAAATGGTTTACAATTTATTATTGTATTTATTTACTTTGTTGTTCCAACAGTCCCAGAATTAACTAATAGAAACCTGTGTATCTTTCCATCTTACACATGCCTCCATCTTCTTTTTTGAGTGCTTAATATCTGGTATAACAAGATCTTTCTGGGTCTTCTTGTACCTACTCCAGTCTTTCAATCAGCTACTGCTCCAAGGATTATTGGACCCATTTAGTGGGGAATGGATTAGAGAACAGGTACTAAGCCTAAGTATGCCTACTGTTACTGAATATTTCTGCTTCTTGGTCCTTTCAGAGGGAAGAACTAGCAACACAATACACACACACAAATACTCAAAGATTTCCTATAATTATTAACAGAACAGTCAAGTGCAAAGGAAAGGGTGAGAGAGAACTGTTCTTGTCTGTTATAGGCAGCACTATTGTATCTTAGAAAGGAAAAGTCCTAGTTTTATTATCTAAAAACCTTATCCAACAATGCATGAAAAATTATATACTACCAACAAGTGGCATGTATTCCAGGTATGCAAAGCTGATCCCATGTTTGAAAATCAGTGTGCAATGCACGTTATTAAAAGGCTAAAGAAGAAAAATCACATGATATCATTATCACAGAAAAAGCATTTGACAAAATTCAACATCCATTCATGGTAAAAACTAAGTATACTAGGACTAGAGGGGAACTTCCTAAATCTCACAAAAAGCACTCATGAAAACCTACGGCTAACATGATACTTAATAGTGAAAGATGAAATTCTTCCCCTTTAGGATGAGGAACAAGACAAAGATGTCAGCTCTTACCACTCTTATTTTAACATAGCACTGAGGTTCTAGACACTTAAGTCAAGAAAAAAATTAAATTTATAAGGATTGGGAAAGAAAATATAAAACTGTTTGTATTTGCAGACTACAACATGATTGTCTACAAAGGAAATCCGTGACTGGGTACATTGGCTCACATCGGTAATCCTAGCACTCTGGGAGGCTAAGACAGGAGGCTCACTTGAGGCCAGAAGTTCAAGACCAACCTGAGAAATTTAAGATTTCATCTCTACAAAAAATAGAAAAATTAGCCAGGTGCCATGGCATGCACCTATAGTCCCAACTAGGTGGGAGGCTAAAGCAAGAAGATCCCTTGAGTCTGGGAGTTTTGAGGTTGCAGTGAGCTATCAGCTATCATGATGCTACTGCCTGGACAACACATTGAGATCCTGACTCAAAGCAAACAAACAAACAAAAAAAATCCCAAATACTTTTTAGAATACGCCATTTAATAAGGTAAAAGGTCAACACACAATTCACTTGCATTTCTATATACTGAAAATAAACAAGTGAAAAGCAAAATTAAAAATGCCAATACCATTTCCAATGGTTACCAAGAAAATAAAACACTTAGGTACAAATTTCACAGAACATGTACAGGATCTGTATGATGAAAACTACGAAGTGTTAATGAAAGAAATCAAAGATGACTTAAATTCTTGCACTGTCAAACCCTGTTCATTGTCTAGAAGACTCCTATAGTAAAGATGTCAATCCTCCCTAAATTGAGAGGTTTAAGGCAATTATTATCAATAAATCAGCAGGTTTCTTCGTAGACACAAACAAACCTGTTCTAAAATTTATATAGAAAGGGCAACGCCCCAAAATGTCCAAAACAATTTTAAAAAAGGAAGAGGAATCATTCTCCCTGTGTTAAAGATTACTGTATTGCTGCAATACTCATGATGCAGGATAAACACAGAGACCAATGGAAAAGAACTGAGAATCCGGGTGGTGCCTGTGGCTCGAGTAGGGTGCCGGCCCCACATACCGAAGGTGGCAGGTTCAAACCCGGCCTCCGCTGAACTGCAAAACAGAAAAATAGCCGGGCGTTGTGGCAGGCACCTATAGTCCCAGCTACTTGGGAGGCTAAGGCAAGAGAATTGCTTAAGCCCAAGAGTTTGATGTTGTTGTGAGCTGTGATGCCACAGCACTCTACCGAGGACGATAAAGTGAGACTATCTCTACAAAAAAAAAAAAAAAAAAAAAAAAAAAAGAACTGAGATTTCAGAAACAAATCCACACAAATATGCTCAGTTAATGTTTAACCAAGAAGCAAAAGCAATTCAGTGGAGGAGAGAAAGGTTTTCAATAAAGACTGCAGGAACAATTAGACATCTAGAGATTAAAAAAATGACCTAAACCTCACACTTTATACAAAAATTAACTCGAAATTAATCATACACTTAAATGTAAAACAGTAAACCTTTTAGAACAGAACATAGAAAAAAAAGTCACTGAAGCTTAGGACAAGCAAAGAGTTCTTAGACCTGACCCTAGAACCATGATCCATTAGAGGAAAATCTATAACCTTGATCTCACCTAAATTAAAAAGTTTTGCAGCAGCTGGTGTGTACCTCAGGGGGAAGGACACGTTGAGGTTGGCATACCCATCAAGGACAGTAACTACCATGGCTTCCAGTGCTTTGACCAAACCTCAGATGCGTGGCCTCTTGGCCAGGCGCCTGCGGATTCATGTTGTTGGAGCATTTGTTGTATCCCCGGGGGTTGCAGCTTTCTATAAGTTTGCTGTGGCTGGACCAAGAAAGTAGGCCTATGCAGATTTCTATAGAAATTATGATGCTATGAAAGATTTTGAGGAGATGAGGAAGGCTGGTGTCTTTCAGAGAGTAAAGATCAAGGAGGTACAAATATTTTTCCTAGCCCAGGCCTGACAAACAATGACAACTACAAAAAAAAAGCCAGGCGTGTCAGGCGCCTGTAGTCCCAGCTACTTGGGAGGCTGAGGCAAGAGATTTGCTTAAATCCAAGAGTTAGAGGTTGCTGTGAGCTGTGATGCTACAGCACTCTAGTGTGACTCTGTCTCAAAAAAAAGAGAGAAAGAAAAAGAAAAAAAAGAAAATTAGGTTTAATTTAAGGAAGTGGTCAATGAGGGTGGTTAATTATAGAAATTTTACTGTGTTTGTTTTTAAATTGTCAACTGCTTGGAAGATTGAGCCCTAGCACTCAGCTATTTATCAACAAATATGAAAGCTAATGAAGGATCAACTCTATCCTTATACAACTATTAAGTGAAATAAGTTCCCAATAAAAATCCTAAATTTTAAAAATTAGCATCACTCTATTAGTAGAAACACAGATCAGGGGCTGGCAAACTACAACCCATGGGCCAATTCTGTCCTGCTGTTTTTGATCAATAGTTTCATTGGAACATACAGCTACATTCATGTGTTTTGTGTTCTCCACAGCTGCTTCTGCAATAGAACAGCAGGAGCTGACTGGCTGTGGCACAGACGGAATGACCTACAAAGCCCACAAAATTTATGATCTGACCCTTTATGGAAGAAGTTTGCTGAGTCCTTGCTCACATCAGGAAGTTATTTAAGACTATTAATATTACTAATCCTGAATAGGAAGAAAACTATTTTTGTATCTGAATTATATTATTTATTCCATTTGTCTAAAGCAGATTAAAATTACATACCGGGATAGAACTAAAAATCAAGAATGATAAATGCTATTTTTTTTTGTCAGGTAGGTGCTTTGAACACAAATTTTACTTTATTTTTTATAGAGACAGAGTTTCACTTTATCGCCCTCGGTAGAGTGCCGTGGCATCACATAGCTCACAGCAACCTCCAGCTCCTGGGCTTAGGCGATTCTCTTGCCTCAGCCTCCCGAGTAGCTGGGACTACAGGCGCCCGCCACAACGCCTGGCTATTTTTTTGTTTTGCAGTTCAGCAGAGGCCAGGTTTGAACCCGCCACCTTCAGTACATGGGGCCAGTGCCCTACTCGCTGAGCCACAGGCGCCGCCCTCGAACACAATTTTAAAAGTTGAAAATGGGCTCTAATAACTCTCAAGCTGCTGCTGGTCAATAAAACAGGTAAAGAAAATGTCCACGAACAGATAAAATTCTGTCAGGTTACGTAAGAGAATAAATATAGAAAAAAACAATTATTAAATAGTAACTTACGCTGTATG
The DNA here is from genome assembly GCA_963574655.1 of Perodicticus potto. Lineage (NCBI taxonomy): Eukaryota > Metazoa > Chordata > Mammalia > Primates > Lorisidae > Perodicticus > Perodicticus potto. Next base: position 34,010 of record CAUYRH010013278.1, on the reverse strand, counting down.
TGAATGAGCTGCTTTGGCATCTTGAATTCCCCAGGATATATAGACTCATAGTAAGCAATGTTACTTTCTGCCTCTGGGACTGGTATAACCATATTATCCCTCTTCTCGCCATACACCTGCTGTGCTGAAATAGCCCGCTGAAGATGATGTTCCTAAAAAGAAGAAGGAAAAACAAAGTTTATGTAGTTTTTACAAGTAGCAAACAGGGAGGTTGGGGTGGAAGGAGGGTAACTGGTGGGGCCACACCTACGGTGCATCTTAGAAGGGTACAGGCAAACCTCACTAACTGCAGAATACAAATGTCTTCATATAATAACTGTGAAAATGCCAGCAAGGCTATGTTAGTCAGTTTGATGAAAATAGTTCAGATTGTATATGAAACCAGCACATTGTACCCCTTGATTGCACTAATGTACACAGCTATGATTTAATAATAAAGACAATAAAAAAAAATAAAAATAATAAAAAATAAAAGCAACAAACAGTGTATAGCCGTACAAACAGGGTTTTGTTCACTTGTTTTTAAAATAATGGGATTTTAGAAGGTCTTGAAAGCATGATGTTAACAATGTAACTAGTGACAGAAACTTTTTTTTAGACCAGCTGGAGTGTAGTGGTAGGTTCATAGCTCACTGTAGCATCCAACTCTTAGGCTCAAGTAATCCTCCTCCCCCAGCCTCCCAAGTAAGTGGCACTACAGGCATGAGCCACCATATCTGGCTGATAGAAATACTGAATATTTCCTCAGTTGAGGAAAGGTACTGTACCAAAATTTAGAGTCATACAAAGAGATTCCAAAAAGTTGACTAAACTACTAAAACTTGTATTTTACAGACAAGGTTCAAAGAAAAAGAGCTAAAACATCTGAACTTATCAAGAAAGCAGGCTATGGATAAAAAACATTTTTTAAACTCACATGCCATCTGGACCAAATGAGAGATGGTTATAGGTGAGGATACAATACACCAGTGTCTGAGATTATTAGTTGGTCAAAAAATGAATACTTCACATATTAATTATCCTATCTTTCCAACTCAAGACTATGAAAAAAAAATTCACCTCTGTCAGGTTTTTACCTTACCTTTTTACAGTTTACTAATTTTTACATATCTAGTTTATTTTTGTGTAAGAGAAGGAACTACCTTTCCCCCAAATAGTGAGCTATCTGTCCTAATGTCATGCATAAAATCATCTATTTTCCTTAATCATTTAAAAATGACCCTTTGTTATATAATACACATCCCTTGTGAGTGGCAGTCTTATAAGCTTTTTGTCTTTTCCTGTGCTGTTCAACTCTCTTCTATGCCAATATTAAACAGTGTAGCCTCATACTACATTCTGTTATCTAGTAAGGCAATTTTTCTCTTATATTTCTTATTAGATCTCTCCTGATTATCTCAGATTAATTTTTCAGATGAACCATAATAAAATTCATTTTTGGAGTGTAAAACAGGACCTCTAGGATGTTTTGATTTTTATAGGCAATATAGTATGGCAGTAAGGAACATGATCTTTTTGTAATCAAGAATACCCTGGATTTAAATGTTGGCTCCAACATTCTATGGAGTTCTATGACTTTGGGACTTGGAACTATTATTTAAAACTTTCTCAGCAATAGTTTTATTGTTTGTTAATGCACACAGCATACTGGCCATATGGAATTGTGTTTAAAATGCCTGAGACACACTCAATTATACTTACTCAATACGTGGTAGCCAATATATACCTTTCAATATTACGAAAGCTGAAGTTTTTCATATGCTTAGTAATTATTTATATCCTCTATATCAGCAGTGTTCTGTAAAAAACGTTCCCTTATGCTTACACCCTGAAATTAGTTTATCACTACTTTAAAAAATCTTATTTGTGTAAGTTTACTTGCTGTATAAGATAATTTCATACAATTTGTGACTCCCTCATATCTTTTTAACAGGCAAGAAAATGATCTCCACTTTTTACATGGAATTTAAGGGTCATGAAATGTGCGACCTACTTCAAGTGGTAAAACAGGATTTATAGAATAAGAGAAAAACCTTGCAAAATACTCACAATCACAGATGAAGGTATATTTTCCATAAATTTGAAAAATTTTACTTTACAATTTTATAATTATTTCTATAATTAAATTTTTATCATTAAAATTTGAATGAAGAATAGAGTACTAAGGGCCAGAGATGTATGTAATACATAGCAAATATGGTTAAGTACTTCTACATTTTAAATAAAAAACAAACTCATTTCTCAACAAGTGAGATATCTATTACCTTCTATTATTCATATTTATTTTCTCCCCAAGTGTAATAGTGCTCCCTTGTGTTCTAAGACCCTCAGAGGATGCCTGAAACCAGAGACAGTACCAAACCCTACATGTACTATGTTCTTTTCCTGTATATACAGACCTATGATGAAGGTTAATTTTTAAATTATGCATGGTATGAAATTAACAATAATCAAATAGAACAATTATAATACATTAATAAAAGTTATGTGAATATGTTCTCTCTTTTTGTGATACTATGAAATAACAAAATACCTACACAATGAGATGAAGTGAGGTGAATGATGTAGGCATCGTGATGCAGTGTTAGGCTGCTACTGAAAACTAATTCAAAATGTATGAATTATTTCCAGAATTTTCCATTTAATGTTTTCATACTGCAGTTTACCTCAGGTTACTGAAACTGTAGAAAACCAAACCACATATTAAGAGGACTACTGTATATTGCCATACAAGGAGTCTGAGACAAGGAGCCCAAACAGAGGAAGCCAGTGTGAGGGGAGCGACAAAGTCATCTACATAAAGGGTCAAGCCCCAGATCATGCTAATGAGACCCCCTGTGGGGTCTTGTCCTTTTTCCGAGAGCAGCAGTGGCTGAAGGATTATTAATAAATCACCCTGGTTACTATGTTGAAAATAAACCATATACTATAAAACAGAATTTAAATCACCTTTTAATAGTTCAGAATAACATTTAATGACATAGGCAAATTATCAATTTATTAAGTAAAAGAGACATCTGAATATTTTAGGTTCTAAAATGTTATTTAAGTATTTTGTTCAAATATTTTTTTTCTTTTTGAGACAGACTCTCACTATGTCACCCTCAGTAGAATGCCGTGGCATCACAGCTCACAGAACTTCAAACTCCTGGGCTTAAGCGATTCTCTTGCCTCAGCCTCCCAAGTAGCTGGGACTACTAGAATCAGTTTTTTCAGAAATCATCTATTAATAGTTCATAGTCAACTTTTTGAATATAGTTTGGGAAATGCTGGTATAAAACAAAAACTGGAGATATGAAGCAGAACATCTGGTCTTCAGTTTCTTAGTCAACACACATATTCACTGAATGTTAACTATTATATATGTACCTGGCACCGGGGATACGATAAATAAAATAGGTATTCTCTACATAACACTGTAGAATTTACACTCTAGTAGAGGGAACATATATTAATAAAATAGTCCTGAAAATAAATTGTAAAGTATAGTAAGTGCTATGAAAGAAAAGTACAATGTTGTTTTAGGAATATTGAACACCAAAATCAATCCAAATATTCTACAAAATAATTGGGGAACAAACTCTCAAACCAGCCTCATCTGATAGGAAACAAAGTAAATGAAATTAAATAATTTAAAGAATTTTTTAATATGCAATCTCACAAAATTGGAATCATTCAAACCATAATTTATATTAAGTAACTTAAAAAGCCTCTTGCACTGCAAATACAGACAGCATGTTTTGTATACACAGCAACATGAACTATAAAAGGAAGATCAATAAAGACTGAAAGATGATCTTTACAAACTGGGTCATATATATATTATACAAATAATAAAAATACATAGGGTGGCTTGCTATACTCGGGGGTCAGATGATGAAGCTAAGATTCGTACTTGGGTCGCTAAGCTTATACTTTTACATTGCACTAAGCAATGGAAGTGAATACTTTCAGAGCCCAGTGCCGTAATAGCAAAGTTCATGGCATGACAGTGTGCCTCTGAACTTTGTAAAGATCATCTTTCAGTCTTTACTCTCTTCTCTCCAATAGGGAAGAGAAAGGAAAGTGGGTAATATATACATTAACAAATAATAAAAATATATAGGGTGGCTTTCTCTACCCTGTGTATTTATTCCCTTTATTATTTGTGTAATATATATATTACCCACTTTCCCTTCTCTTCTCTCCAACAAGAAATACTTTCCCTTTTACTCTCTTCCATTATTTTTTATTATCCCATGAAAAATATTACCTTTTAAGGTGGCTTTTTATAGTCTTTGTTCAATGCATGAGCAGTTAACACAAAAGGATTATCACAAATAGGGCATATTGCTAATATTTAAGAAGTCAGAAAATATAAAAATAAACGAAAAAAGATATTTCTACTTGCTCTATAATAAAGTGTAAAAAAAAAAAATCATCAAACTAAAAAGAGCTATTCAAGGTCACATAGTATGTGGATTCCTAAACAAAGATTAAATTATATTCATTTAGGGCGGCGCCCAAAGCTCAGTGGGTAGGGCACCAGACACATACACTGAGGCTGGTAGGTTCGACCTGGCCCAGGCCAGCTAAAACAACAACAACTGCAGCATAGAAAATAGCCAGGTGTTGTGGCAGGCACCTGTAATCCCAGCTACTTGGGAGGCTAAGGCAAAGAGAATCGCTTAAGCCCAAGAGTCTGAGGTTACTGTGAGCTGTGACACCACGACACTTGACCCAGGGTGACAGCTTGAGACTCTTGTCTAAAAAAAAAAAAAAAAAAAATTCTATTTATTTATTCATTAAATTTTCATATAAGCAAATAATGACCATAACACTTAACCATAACAACAATTAAAACCACACTGAGGCCGGGTGAGGTGGCTCATGCCTGTAATCCTAGAATGTTGGGAGGCCAAGGCGGGTGGATTGCTCGAGCTCAGACATTTGAGACCAGCTAGAGCAGGAGTGAGACCCCGTCTCTACTAAAAATAGAAAAACTGAAGCAAGAGGATTGCTTGAGCCCACAAGTTTGAGATTGCTGTGAACTATGATGCCATGGCTACTCAGGGCAAACAAATCAAAAACCCACATTTAGACCTTTTAGGTTACTGAATTGAAACAGCTTTACTAAAAGGAGTAATAATGTATAAAATTCCTAATGGGTAAATGAGTGATGACTAATTATGTAAAAAAAACTACTTAAGAAGTTTATTTTACTTATTTTTATTTTATTTTTTTGAAACAGTATCACAGAAACCTCAAAACTCTTGGGCTCAAGTGATCCTCTTGCCTCAGCCTCCTGAGTAGCTGGGGACGACAGGTGCCTGCTACCACACCCAGCTAGTTTTTCTGTTTTTAGTAGAGACAGGGGTCTGGCTCCTGCTCAGGCTGGTCTTCAATTCCTGAACTCAAGCAATCTGGTCTCCCAGAGTGCTAGGATAACAGCCAGGAGCCACCATGCCATGCCTTCCTTAAGAAGTCCCTGGTTATTATGCAGGTAGAGCTAGACACCACTGCAACTTAAACGAAAGGCCTCAGCTGAATTATTTTCTCTCCAATTTTCAATTGACCTTTCTAAGAACCAAAATATTAATCCTATTCTGGAACACTGCTCCAGCAAGTACTACCTAGTTTTTCTACATCCAAACATCCAACTCCTCCCTGACTCACTGCAAATATCCTTCAGACTGGGTCCCTGCTACCAATTTCATCTATTCATCTCTGAAGAGTAATTCTGAAGTCTAACATGCTTTGCATGCCCTTTCTTGTTACCTCTCTGACACCGCTTACTCCTCTGCATTCACTGTGCTCTGGTTATACTAGATTCCCTGCTATTTGTCAAACGTGAAAGAAATACCTTGCTTCTTTATCTCCTTCAAGTTTTTATTCAAAATTCACCTTCCCAGATAGGTTAAGTACCAGATTCCCCACTATACAAACATCAGAACTGCTAAAACTGAAAAGGTTAACTACACAAAATGAAGGTGAGGATAAAATCTTATATACTATTATTGAGAAAAAGGCATGGTAGACATTATAAGATCAAACAGATAAAATCCATACGGTCCAATGATTCCATTCCTCAGTATTTACCCAAGAGAAATGAAAACACAAGCCTAAACAAAGACCTGAATAAGAATTTTAAAACATAAAGGCCCCAGACTGAAAACCACCCAAAGTCCACCAATAGGACAGATAAAGTCATATGGTAGATTACTGCACAGCAATAAAAAGGAACGAACCTACTTATGCATTCAACAACATGGGTAAATTCAAAACTATTACAGGGAGTAAAAATAACTTTACGTAAGAATGTATACATGAAGTTCTAAGAAAGGCAAAATTAATTTCAGATGGAAAAATCCTAACTGCAGTTACTTCTGGGGAGTGAGGGCAGGGATTGATTGGGAAGAGGAATGAAATACTTTGCAGAAATGATGGTCACGTTCTATATCTTGATGGGGGGTTGGGTGATGTAAATACTATGATTCTGTCAAAATTCAGTTATTACATACTATTTGTGAATTTCTATACATGTCAATTTTACTTCAAAGGGGAAAAATGGTAAACAAATAGTAAACTCTAATTAAAAATATGCATGCTAGGCTGGGGCTGGTGGCTCATGCCCATAATTATAGCACTTTGGGAAGCCGAGGTGTGTGAACTGCTTGAGCTCAGGAGTTTGAGACTAGCCTGACCAGGAGTGAGACCCCGTCTCTACTAAAAACAGAAAAATTAGTCAGGTGTTGTGGTGGAGGCCGTAGTTCCAGCTACTCGGGAGGTTGAGGCAAGAGGATCGCTTGAACCTAAGACTTTGAGGTTGCTGTGAGCTATGACGACACCACGGCACTCTACCTAGGGTGACAGAGTAAGACTGTTCAAAAAAAAAAAAAACATCATGCTTAAGTATTTAAGGAAACATACACTGATGTCTGCAATTTAGTCTGAAATGCATTATAAAATAAGATGGGTAGAGAGATGGATGGATGAGTGATAAAGCAAGGCAAGTATAATAAAATTATAATGGCAGCATCTAGCTAGTGCAGTATTATGGGTGCTCACTGTAAAATTCTTTAAACTTTTACTGTATGTTTGAAAACTTTCATAGTAAAATCTTACCTTCCCCTCAACCCCAGAACATCATGTTCCCCTACCTTGCCTTATTTTCCTCCACAGTACTTGTCACTTCCTTATAGATTATATATCGGTTTCCCTTTATCGTGATCCATGAAGGTAGGAGTCAGATTTTTTGATTTGCTTTACTCTAGATCTCAAATCATGCTGAACACATACAGGTGTCCAGTAAATACCTGTTGAATAAATGAGCCAGTGAACTGCTCCAGTTACTTGAGGTCTACAAACTATTACAGTTTGGAATAGACGTCATAAAAAAACTAAGATAAAGTTTATCTTTAACTTATCTAAGAAAAGCAAAGAAAAAACTAAAATGAACACATTTTACTTTTGTATTTTAAACACTTAGGATGAATAGTTAAAACAGCTGAAGCATACAGAATATTTGGCAGGGGAAAAAGCAATTTAATATTTATTATTTTCCACAAGAAATAAAAAAGATTGTGTAACTCTCTACCCATCCTCCCATTTAAAGCTGAGCACTCTGCAATTACTTTAATTTCTGGAATATAAAAAGGAAAACCTTTGCTAAAGTACAGATAAAATCATCCAGTTCTGTTGTCTTTAACGAACATTTGCCAATTTACTACTTTCTTTACAAAATAACCAGGACTTAAAGTTAACTAAATAGAAGGGTCAAAGGCAGCCCTGGGCAACATGAAGTTTAATTTTGAGCTTTGCCTTTTCATGTCCCTTATCAGTACCCCTATATCCCTTAAGACTACGTGGGTTGCGCGGTATTTATTAGAGCCTACATGCCAATGTGATGTTTAGCAATGTGAAGAGAAAGGGAGTAAAATTAAGGGTTCCTTTCTACTCTCAGAAAAGTTAAAGTCTAAATGAAACGTTTCTACAAAAATTAAATTTAAAAAGGCTTAAAAAGCTGTTAATGTTGGTTGCAATCTTTATGATGATGGTATCTATGCCTCCAAAGGATCTGAGACAGCTGGCCTTACTTCTACCTGCCATTAATTGATCCCTTTTAATTCATGCAAAGTCAAGTAAAATACAAATGATTTTTTGTTAAAATATCCTAAAGCAGAAGCACTGAATAAACATCTAATTTAAACTTGTCTAAAGCCAAAAGTGCTTATATAACCAATAACACAAACAAAATCTATACCAAGGCTTAGTTGTTATCCCTTGTTGTGTACACCCTTACAATTTAGTCCACTGTCAATGGCTTCAACTATCATTTGTATGCTAGTGATGATTCCAGACTTTAACTTCCTGCTCAGACTTCTTCTGCATTCCAGAATACATGTCTTTATTTATGTCATATTTGTTTCATAGACATCTCTTACATAACACCAAAATTCCCTATCAGACTCTCCAAATCTGTTCCTCCGTCTGGATTACTGACCTCAATAAATTGTACCATCATCTCCAGTCACCCAATTCAGGCATCAGGTCCTACTGATTTCTCATTTGTTTAATGACTAGAAATCATTCAATACTTTTCCATCCCATTGCCGCAGTTCAGGCAGTAATCAGCCCTCTTAACCCTCTAGGATCACATTACTCTCCACTCCCCTTTTAAAACTACTGCCAGTGGGTCTTTCTAAGAGTCTGACCAAGTCACTTTCACACTTAATTCTTGGCTCTTTATTGCCTTTTTGGTGAATCTCAAATTTCTTGACACGGCAAACAGCCCTTCATAATCTAGCTCCAGCTAATTCTTCCAGTCCAACTCTTTATCACTTTCTATTCTGAATTAATATTTCACTCATAGTGAGCACTATGCTGTACTGTACCCTTTAACTCCATCTACACCCCTTCCCCATTCTCCATAATTCTACGAGGATGTTTACTCATTTTTTAGAAAGTCTTCCACACCTATTATGTAATACTATCACTGTGGTGGCATACAATAAGGAGAGGTGATTTTAAAATGCCCATTTCCATAGAGATTCAATTGAGGGCCAGGTGTGGTGGCTCACATCTATAAATTCTAGCATTCTGGAAGGCCAAGGCAGGTGGACTGCTTGAGTTGCAAGTTCACAAGACCAGCCTGTCCAAGAGCGAAACCTCTGTCTCTACAAAAATGGAAAACTAGGTAAGTGTTGTGGCAAGTACCTGTGGTCCCAGCTACTCTAGAGGCTGAGGCAAAAGGATCTCTCGAGCCCAAGAGTTTGAGGTTGCTGTGAGCTATGACATCATGGCACTCTACCCAGGGTGACACTACAGTAGACTCCATTTAAAAAAAAAAGATTCAACTCAAATCTTTATGAGGTTGAAAAATGAGCTAGTCAGAATCCAGAAAAAAATTTCCTCTTAAGGATTCCATGCTTCCTAAACAACCTGCTTCACACATATTAGAAGGGGCTGGATATATCAGGTACAACAGCAAAAGTCAGAATAAGTTCAATAATAAGATTTTTTTTTAAAGGCACTCATCTTAGATAAAGTATGTATTAACCTATTTGGAAGAAATGATTTTCTGAAATCCTTTTAAGTTTTAAAAGTTATGAACCCTTAAGCTTTATTAAGATGACTATTACTTATCTTCTCAGAATTAAAATAATAGGAAATATGTACTAAGCATTTATTACATGCCAAGGCTTCAAGTCACACATCTTATTTTTTCATTTAAAGCTCACAAAAACCTGAAAACATATAAACTACCACCCCTATTTCACACATCAGTAAACTTGTGCAGGTTCATACAGTTAACTGGATTCAAAACCAAGCTTTGACTCCAGATCGTGAGCTCTTAACAACTTCACTACTGATTTAAGAAAAGAAAAAAAAAAGCAGTAAATGTACAGTGGAGAAAATGGACCTTACTTTAACCAGGTGATCAAAATTAATATTACCAATGTGGTACAGATACATGTATATGCCTCCAAATGTGATGCCATAAGGATACTATATTCTAGCTGAGAACACAAAACTTTAATCTAACTGGAAAATATCAAGACAAATCTGAAATGGGATCACTCTATTGAAAGAAAAAAATCAAAAGGACTGTATTCTTCAAAAATGTCCGCCTCTTAGCCGGGCATGGTGGCTCCTGTAGTCCCAGCGCTGTGGGAGGTCGAGGTGGGTGGATTTCCTATGCTCAGAGAGTTCGAGACCAACATAAGCCTGAGTGAGCATGAGTAAAAGACCGTGTTTCTACCAAAAGAAAAGAAGACACTGCACATAGTGGCGGACGCCTGTAATCCCAGCTACTTGGGAGGCAACGGGGAAGAAAATCGCTAAAGGAAGAAAGGAAAACAAAACAAACAAACAAAAAAAAAACCCCTCCAAACTAAGAAGAGTAAAAGCCAGCTGAAATTAAAACCAAAAAAAAAAGTCCACCTCTTAAATGTTTAGATACCCCCTGGAACATTTAGGGGTAAAAGGCCATGATGTAGGCAGCTTTAATGGTTTCGAAAAAAATAAGTATGTGTACATGAGAGACAGAGGGAACAAACGATAAAGCAAATGGGGCAAAGTGTTAATAAAAGGTGTATCTGAGTAAAGGGTATGCAACATTTTATCTACTGCTTTTTCCTGCAACTTTTCTGCAACTGAAATTATTTCCAAAAAATAGGTTTTCTAAGCTGAGAGCAAAAGGAAATTTTTAAAAAAATATAATCTCTGCAAATGAGATGCAAGTACTTCTTCCAGAATTGTTGCCCAGTAACTAACTGCATAATCTTCATGAGTCAGTAAATGTTTCTGACCATTAATTTCCCCATCGAAGCTAGTTTCAGAAAAACTAGACCCAGTCTTTAATGTACAGTATTAAAAAGTATAGTAAGAATTAAAATGTTAAGTTGTGGTATGCAAAACCCATTCTCTTCTATAATGGACTATAGAAATTTTGGAAATATAACCCTGGGACTCCAACCATTGTTTAACTCATTATGAGGTTTTTTTCACTTTTTGTTTTTGGGGGGGCTGTATTTTAACTATGAAAGCTCACAACAGAGATTTTCTGGTCAACGATACAGATTAGAGGTTGGTAAACTATAGACTGCTTATTTATTTGTTTAATTTATTATTTAGAGATTTAGAGACAAGGTCTTGCTATGGTCCCAGGCTGGAAAGCAGTGGCTCAGGTGCAGTAATAGTGCAGTATAGCCTCAAACTCCTGGGCTCAAGTGACCCTCTGACCCTCAGCCTCCCAAGTATAACAGCTAGGACTATAGGCACATGCCACCACACCCAGCCCTGGATCTGTTTAACTTATGAGATTCAGAAGTCTAGTTGTGGCAAGGTGGATCAGAGGCAGACACTAAATCATGCTCTACTATCACATGGTAAAAATGAGAGAAGAGGAAAACAGAGTTTATTAAGTAAAATTTTTTATCACTATGTTTAAACCTGTATTAGACACTTCACTCTAAAGATTTCTTATATCCATTTTACAGGGAAAGTGAAGCTCCGTAAAATTAAGTCACTTGCAAAGTGGCGGGAATATGATTTGGACTGAGAGCTGAATCCAGAACCCCGTGGTCCTTTTACTGTGGCTTAATTCTCCCCTTTGACCTCTTTTACCTTCCCTTATCTATGGCTGAGTTCTAGTTGGTACTGATGAGATCATTGTAGCATCACAGCTACAAAGACCACTAGGAAGCTATGCCCAGTCAACTTAAGAGCAGATCTCACTTAGAGAATTCACTTTAAGAGTGCATAAGGCTTCACTGGTAATGTCCTGGATATGAAGGACAGAGCTAAGGAAGATTAAGTCAAGAAAGAGCCAAGAGAACGTACACATGCTTCCATGTACACTTCCATGCTTCCAATCATTCTTCATGCCCTACATGTATAGAGGTTCCCAGTAAAAGGCAAAGTATATTTTTCTTTAATAAGCACTATTTTAGTAAGCACACAAATAGAAAAATATTAATTCCCCCAACTTCCAATAATTTCTTTATATTTTTGACACGTTTGCACACTGTATGTGAAAACAAAATGTTATCTCCTTTTTACAGAAGGTACCAGAAATACAAGTTTTCTTAAAGGAAGAGAATCAGCTTTATATCAAGGAAATTATGAAGGAACTCACTCAGCAATCATAAAAGTCTACAATAAAAGATATCAGAGGATACTTAATTATTTGCCATCAGAGAGAAAAGGACCTATGTGATGAACTAATTAGGCTGAAACAAAGTATCAGGTTAGACTAAATTTGATTATGCCCTATTTGTCAAAAATATCAGATTTATCTATTTCATTTTCTTGTCAGTCAATGTAGCAATCAGAACCTGGCTGTTGTTGCACTTACTTTATTACATACTTTGTTTTACCCACCTAAAATACAAACCTTTAGGGTTTGTGTGAATGCTAAGATTTGTGCATTTTATAACTGTGGAATACATGGTTGCTATAAGAAATGATATGATAGTTCATATACTTATTACTGACTTCAGATGAAAACTAAAAATAATCTTACAGGATTTTCTTCCTTTTCAGTATCACAAAGTCCCTTAGTTTCACCAAAACCCTAAAACCTCCAGTGGAATTTCTAATATCTGTAACAGAAATAGTATCTTGGCAGGTGGGAGGTTCACACCTATAATCCCAGTACTTTAGGAAGCTGAGGTGGGAGGATGGCTTGACTTTGGGAGTTTGAGACCAACCTAGCCAAAACAGCAAAAATCTATCCCTACAAAGACTAAAACATCTCCAGCTTACAAAAGAGCGAGACCCCCAACTCTCTACTGAAAATAGAAAAATCAGCTGCTAATCATGTTGTATGCCTGTAGACCTAGCTACTCAGGAGGCTGAGGCAGGAGGATTACTTAAACTCAGGAGTTTGAGGTTACAGTGAGCTATGATCTCACACCACAGCATGCTAGCCTGTGGGACCAAGTGACACCCTGTCTCAAAAAAAAGTAGTATCTCCCATAGTGGTTAAAAAAAAAAGAGGTTCTTACAGTCTTAAAATTTTGTTATTTAAATACATATCTATTTCCCCCATTTGCTCAAACTTACCCCTGACTTTTTATAGTAATTAATGCAGTCGTAAAAATATTTCATAATTTTAAATTATTCTAATTAATATTATTTGATACCATAAATTCCTTTCTTCTATATTGTAAAACATGATATATAGAAATAAAATTTTCTGATTTCATCAGAAAACTCTTCATCAATTAGGAAGGCGTATAAAAGGTATGGTAGTATTCAACAGCACATACTTTCATCAGAAACCTGGATTGGAATTCCAATTCTTCCCCATTTACTAATTCCGGCATGACTTCTCTAAACTGTCAATTTCCTTAAAATTTACTTTCCTTAAAAGTAAAATCAGGTAGTTGCCTTTGTATGGATAAAATAAGAAATGAACATAAACCTCTCTAGCACACACTTATTAGTTCTTTAAATAATGAAATCAATTTAACCTGTTTCCTGACTGGAAAAGGGCAGAAAATGCCTCCTAGCTTACAAGATTAAAGTTATATCCTGAAAGTTTGGTACATTATTTTAATAGGCAGATTATAATAAAAAATGACCTAAATGGGTTTTACTATAGCTTAATAAATTACGAATATTCTGAATTTACCTTTCTTAAAAGATATCCTTTCTCCTACTAATTATAAAAAATAAATTTCCAATTAATTTTTATTGGCAGACTGTCACTGTTAACTGTTTTTGTTAACACCTGAAGATAATCAAATCTACTGTAGAATTTAAGTACTTTATATTACAAATTCAGGCATGAATATGGTCTAGTGACTATAGTCAGTCACTTCCTCAACTTTTAGAAGAGAATGAGATCTTTCTACATAATTTAAAACAAAAAATAAAAGAGTATCACAGGGCAGTTCCTGTGGCTTAGTGGGCAGGGTGCCAGCCCCATATACCAAGGGTGGTAGGTTCAAACCCGGTCCCGGCCAAACTGCAACAAAAAAAATAGCTGGGTGTTGTGGCGGGTGCCTGTAGTCCCAGCTTCTGGGAAGGCTGAGGCAAGAGAATCTCCAAGAGCTGGAGGTTGCTGTGAGCTGTGACGCCATGCCACAGGAAGCCATGCTCCCCGCCCCACCCCGTCCAAGACAACAGAAAGCCTGTTTTTTTGCTTTTACTGGAGGCTCAGGTGGCACATGACAGTTCATTAAAATGGCTTCAGAGGTAGAGGGTTGAGGGGAAAAAAAAATAAACTGGGTGGAAAAGAAAAAAAACCAGGAGGAGGTACAAGCTGGTTGGCTCCTTCTTAGCCTGATCTAGGGGATGGAGTTGGAGCCTCTGAACAAGAAGGATGGATGGGGTCCATCCTTCCCTTGACAGGGAAGTGGAAAAAAAAAAAAAAGCAAAAGGCTGTTGCTTTGGCCCTCCTGAGTCTCAGGAAGCCATGTTTTTACAGCTTTCCTGATCAAGTTAAATGAACAGCAATAATTCATTTCAAAGATTATTTATTACTATTATTATTTATTATGATTCTTATATATCACAAGCATTATTCCGTAACAGATATGAAATAAATCACTACAATATCTTAAAAACTTTGAATGCTGTATGAAATGAGTATGTTCTCCTCTTTTCCTATGGAAACAAGAGAAAAATGTAACAACTTTAATTTGGGGAGAAGAAGTTTACAAACCTTCAGCAGCAAACCTCTAACAGTTTCTGTTCTAATCCTAAAGTACATTTAAATCATCATCTCTTTAGTTGGCTATTTACAGCCAAACAAGAAAAATTACATCTCTTCTTGCAAATGTCCTTAGGTTCCTACAAATAGCACACAAATTTCCTTATTTCACAGTAGAAAGAGATGAAATATCTCAAGTAAATAAAGTTTCTTTCATATATCATACTTAAGACACCTTTCCTGTAAAAATATTAAACTATGTCAAGTTTCATGAGTTGCATTAAATTTGGTCAGAATGAAAAGTTGATTCTTCCATACCTAAACAAACAAAAGTACAATCTTATTTTAAAGGAACTACCCATGGCAAGCACTGCTAGACATTTTTTTTTTTTTAAATCTCTGTAAGGACAGATTAACTTTCCAGTAATAAACAATAGCTGAAGACTGGCGTTAGGACACACCTGTACTTAATAAGGGATTTATTTCAGTCTGATAATATAAACTATAGTATGCCTCTTAGTAAGTCCATTTATATTTAAGTGTGACCAAACCATGGTCAGAACGTAAAACTTGATAAAAGCCTTTAAACTAGAAACAGATAAACATGGCCCACTGAAGCTACACCTCTCATCTGTCTCCATGAAGGCACCCTAAAAACAAGAGTACAGTTAACACACTGCCAAAAATGCAAGGAGTTGTGGGATAAAATCTACAATAGCTCCCCTTCCTCCTCAAGTACACAAAGATAAATATTGAAAGAGTGATAGTTTTTAGTGTTGTTCATCAAGTATTTCTGGCCCTCCTGTGGCTGGGTGGAGCTAGGTGACTAATTCTGGCCAAGAGTTTTAAGTCAAAGTGACCTCTAGTCCTTCTGGACCATAGGATTTAACCACTATGAAAAGAGATGAGGTCTTTCAAAGTACTCTTTCTACCTGTCACCATGTTTAAGATGCTGACTATTTCATAGCTTGGTTCCCCAACTAATCCAGAATGATAATCCAAAATGTAACAAGAAAAAAACTTTTGTTATTATACAACACTAAGATTGAGGTTGTTAGTTATCACAGCTTATCTGAGCTTATCCTAACATTAACTGGTACCCCAAGCCACCATTGGTCTGATGTCAGGCAGGAGGTTAGAAGGATGGTAAGCCATATGCAATACAAATACTGGTACAAGTCAGTTATGATAACTGACGAAGTAGTTAATAAATCTGTAACTCTAGAGGACATTTCTAAACATGTCTCCACAAACACATGAAAAAATGTTCAACAACACTAATGAGGAAGGAAATGCAAATCAAAACTACAATTATAGAGCACCTCACCCCAGGTCAGAATGGCTCTATTATCAAGAAGACGAAATATAAA
This sequence comes from Perodicticus potto, assembly GCA_963574655.1. NCBI lineage: Eukaryota > Metazoa > Chordata > Mammalia > Primates > Lorisidae > Perodicticus > Perodicticus potto. The sequence continues at coordinate 17,999 of CAUYRH010013278.1, read as the reverse complement.
CACCGGTGAGAATATGGAGAAAGGGAAACTCATTTATGCTGTTGGTGGGACTATAAATCATCAGTACAGCCATTATGGAAAACAGTATGGAGGGATTTCCTCAAAAAAATTGAAACTAGATCTACCATATTACCAGACGTTATTCAATACCACCACTGGGTAGACATCCCGAAGCAATGAAATCAGTATGTTACAAAGAAATATCTACACAGCCTCTTTAAATGCAGCACTAGTCCCAATAGCCAAGATACGGAATCTCCCTAAAAGCCCATCAACGGATGAGTGGATAAAGAAAATGTGGTATATACATACAATGGAGTACTTTTCACCCATAAAAAGCCAAAATCCTGCAATTTGTGAAAATATAGCTGAGCCTGGAGGGTATTACATTAAGTGAAATAAGTCAGGCACAGAAAGACAAATATTGAAATCTTCTCATTATCTCCTATGTGGAAACAAAATAAAACAAAACAAAAAACAACCACAAAATCTCATGGATGTTGAGAGTGGAACAGTGGTTACCAGAGACTAGAAAGGGAATATGGGATATGGGACACAGGGAAATGGGGAGAGGTTAGTCAACAGGTACAATGTTACAGTCAGGAGTAAATTCTGGTATTCTGTTCCACAATAGGGTGCCTACTGTTAACAAGAATGCATTGTATATTTCAAATAGCTAGAAGAGAGGACTTTGAATATTCTCACAACAAAGAAATTAATGTTTAAGGTGATGCACAGGCTAATGCCAATTACCATGATTTGATAATTAAAAATGTGTGCACATATCAAAACATATTGTACCGTAAATATGCATTGCTTAATGATGGCAACGTATTCTGAAAAGTGCATTCGTCGTTAGGCAAATTTTGTGATTGTGGGAACATCATAGATTGTACTTACACAAACCTAGATGGTATAGCCTATTAAACCCCTAGGTTATATGGTAGTCCTACTGCTCCTAGGCTACAAACCTGTATAGCATATTACTGTACTATAACATAATGGTAAGTACTTGTGATTCTAGTACATTTAAACATTGAAAAGGTACAGAAAGACAGAGTGTTATCATCTTATGGGACCATTATACATGTGTGTGAGGCTTGTTGGTGACTAAAATGTTGTTATGAAGCACACAACTGTATGTACAATTACTACATGTTAATTAAAAAGCTGTATCGGTAGTTGTGACTGTGTTTGATATTACAAGAAAGAAACGAATTTTAAAACTGACAAGAGTTTGTAAGCAGGGATAAAGGGAAGAGAGTCCAAAAATTTGGGGACTTGGAGAGTTAGAAAGGAAGAGTCCTTAACCTGGAGCCATAAATTTAAAAACCAAGAAGGGCTTTAAGCCACAAAGGAAGAGTAATCAGCCTTGAGGTAAGGTAGAGAAATCAAGAATAAAAACTGTTAAAACATAGGAATGAACTAAATGGAAGAATCTCACAGCAAAGACCGAATTAACATTTTGACACCCCATAAAAGCTTTCAGTTGAAAATGCTCTCAGGAAAACAAAACAAAACATAGTTCAAAAGGTTTGTGTAGCAACATTAAGACAGACGTCCCTTAAAAAACACTGGCACAGGCTCAGCGCCTGTGGCTCAACGGGCTAAGGCGCCAGCCATATACACCTGAGCCGGTGGGTTTGAATCCAGCCTGGACCCGTGAAACAACAATGATGGCTGCAACCAAAAAACGACCGGGCATTGTGGCGGGCGCCTGTAGTCCCAGCTACTGGGGAGGCGGAGGCAAGAGACTCGCTTGAGCCCAGGAATTGGATGTTGCTGTGAGCTGTGATGCCACAGCACTCTATCCAGGGTGACAGCTTGAGGCTCTGTCTCAAAAAAAAAAAAAAAAAAAAAAAAAAAAAAACACTGGCACAGGGTGGCGCCTGTGGCTCAAAGGAGTAAGACGCCGGTCCCATATACCAGAGGTGGCGGGTTCAAACCCAGCCCCGGCCAAAAAAAAAAAAAACAACAACACTGGCACACTAAGCTAATGGAAGGTAACACATTAGAAACCTACAAAAGTTGTGTAGCCAACAGGCAAAACTCAAGGGCCTGGATTAAAAATTTGACTGATTTAAAAGTATGCTTAAATCTCTCTATATAGGCAGGAAGCAGGTTGTAAAGTGTTTCAGCTCCCAAAGAGGGCTAATTTTCCAATGTCTACTTCAGATGAGGCTAAGGAAGATGAAAAAGAAGAATCTCCAATAGCTGCAATAAACAACAGACTGGTCACCCCCTACATTTAAGGAGGCCCTCATTAAGTCTAGCTGGTGGGATTCTTCAATTGCTATGGTTAGGGACTACAGTATTTCTCCCAATCTTCTGTTATTCACAAGAGTAAGTTTATTGCGGTTATCCTGCCCTGTTATTCTAATGGGGTGTGTGTAGGGGACGGGGAGCAGGGGACTGCAGACAACATTTTCATTCACAGATCTCCAGACTAGGAGGAATACACACACATTATCAAGTACAAAGTAAGGTGTATCACCTGGAAATCCTAAATTTGATGTTATAATTAATCGGTGATATGGGGGTGCCTTCACCAAGGAACAAATGAGTATATTCTGTCTGTGGCAAGAAGAGTGAGCCAAATCTTTGGCTGACTAGAACCCTTGTCATTAGTATGGTTGGACAAAAATTTTTGTTTCTGTCTTTTGGTCATATGATAGGATTGCACCTCTTGGTCCCTTTATGGTTAGGCTGAGCTATGTTATTTGTTTTGGCCAATGAGCTAAAGCCTAAAGTGACATGTAACTTCTGGCCCGAGTATTTTAATAGGTGTTGCAACAGCTCTCTTTTCTCTGTTACATATGGTGTACAAAATACTCAGTCTGGATCTTCAAGTGAGATCATGTAGAATAGAAACCTTGAATCAACCCAATGGAGCAATGCAGCCTCAAAAATCTCAGTAGGGAAACCCTTAAACTCATAGCACATTCAAAAAAGAGGCAAGCTAAAAAACAAAACAAGAAAGAGACAAGCTTATAGATCACCTCATTCAAGTTCCCTTTATAAATGATAAAAAAAGAGGGACAGCAGTAAAGTGACTTGTTTGGTCACATGGGAACCACATAGTAGAATCTGATAGAACTATTATTATTTTCATGTAATTCTAAATTGCAACGGGAGCTATACTCCTAATCTATAAATATAGCTCTGGGACAGAATGAACTAGAAACTTATAAATTAACAATAAGCCAATCCAGTCATTCATTAAAAAATTATAGAAGCATTAACCTCCAGTGCTACAGGTTATTTGCAGCTTAGAATAAAAGCCTACTACATAGGTAAAAGTCTATAACCAAATAACCATAAAAATAAAATGTTAGTTCACAACAGTAATTGCTGTGAAAGATACATCTGAGATCCTGTACCAGACCTGATATAATGAGTGGACACCTAGGGAACTGACCTTGAGCTGAGATCTGAAAGATCACTAGTAGATTCCTAAACCACCCTGTGGGGGAATAACGTTTCAGTATATGGGAATAAACGAGTTCATGTGGCCAAAGGGAACTTGAAAGCTTGGGAGGAACGAAAAGGAGATGGGGCCAGAATACATACAGATTAATACAGAAAGTGCCCCTTCCCCCCAAAAAAATATATAAACACACACACTCTCTCTCATTTTAAGAAAGGAAAAACCTATATTGAAACTGTAATAATGCATACTGATAACAAAAGATGAATATGAGTCATGTTGCCCACCTCTTGTAATTGCAGAAGTCAAACATGACTTCAGTATTACAAATGCAATACGGTGTTTTCCTTGCTCAAAATGTGTATACATTTTTTAGCACCCTATGTATGTGTGTATGCCACATTACAAATAATGGAAGCTCTTTATAGGTTTTTAGCAAGAGTGATACAACGAGATTTCCATTTTCAAAGGATCACTGGTTGTGTCAAGAATACTAAGAAGGGGATGAAAATATCTCCGATTGTATGTGAAGCCCGCACACGGTACCCCATGATTGAATTATTGTACACAGCTATTATTAAAAAAAAAAAAAAAAAAAAAAAAAGAATACTAAGAAGGGCTTGGCACCTGTAGCTAAGCGGCTAGGGTGCCAGCCACATACACTGGACCTGGTGGGTTCAAATCCAGCTGGGACCTACCAAACAACAATGACAACCGCAACCAAAAAATAGCTGGGTGTTGTGGCAGGCGCCTGTACTCCCAGCTACTTGGGAGGCTGAGACAAGAAACTTGCTTAAGCGTGAAAGTTTGAGGTTACTGTGAGCTGTGATACCATAGCACTCTACTGAGGGTGACAGCCTGAGACTCTGTCTCAAAACAACAAAAACCCCAAGAATAGCAAGAAGGCAACAACTGTAGTCTTGGGAGGACTGGTTGGGGGAATGATAGTACCCTGAGTTAGGGAAGTGGCAATGGAGACAACATCTGAAATATTTACACAATTATTTAAACATCCTACACTGGAATTTTTGTTTGGAATATTTTAAACTCTTGCTAGCCTATCTGAACTTTCATGCTGGTTCTCTAATTTCTCCACTGAGATTCATAGTAAATTTGAACACATTAAACTGAACGTAAGGATAGTCTAACACCAATTTATCATAGCTAGCTAACAAAGGAAGAGCATCTACCTCAAAAGTATGCCTCTCCAACAAGTCCCAGCAATCCTTTTAGAAAACACATACATTTATGATAGCAGTGAGTGGTCATCCAGTTTTACGCTACTTTAGTTAGTAGTTAAACACTATTCCATTACATTCCATTGTTTTCCAACTGATAAGGCAGACCAGACTTTAGTGAAAACTTTCTGGATCTGAATCTTAGAAAATGCAGATTTTATTCAAACTTAGCTGGGCCCTCAAATAAAGGAATACTTGTGTAGTTATTAGTTGGTTTCTTTATGGGGGATACAAAGTACTAAGCATCCTTGACAAATAGTTTTAGATACAAAAAGAATTAAGGTTCAACTGAGAAATTTTATACCAAAAAAAAAAAAAAAAAGGTCCTGAAAATACAAAGACCGTGGAAAAAATGCTAATCTTACCACGAAAGCATTTCTTTATTCTGCCCTATCTTAAAAGAAAAGAAATAACAAAAATGTTTGTTTTATCACTACAAAAGTTAGAAGAAATTTTTGATGCCATGTGTATGACACAAAGTTCAACAAAACATGAAATAAAACTCAACAAATGCTTCAAAACAATGCATAGAAAAACCTAGGACAAATAAAGAATATACATTTATGGAGCTGATTCTTCAATATTTCTTGGCAAACAGAAAAAAAAATGCTATCTTATTTTATTGGAATTGCATTACAAAGAGAAAAAAAATGAGAATTATCAAATTTACTGTCAAGATTCCACCATGGTAGATAACAAGAAACTTTAAGTCAGTAAATAAGATGGTAATTACAACCAAAATCTTCATTGTGGCTCAGTGGGCAGGGTGCCAGCCCCATATACATACCAAGGGTGGTGGGTTTGAACTGCAACAAGAAAATTTAGCTGGCTGTTGTGGTGGGCACCTGTAGTCTCAGCTACTCGGGAGTCTGAGGCAAGAAAATCGCCTTAGCCTCAGAGCTGGAGGTTGCTGTGAGCTGTGACGCCACAGAATTCTACCAAGGGTGACAAAGTGAGACTCTGTCTCTTCATAAAAAGTCTTCCTTTGGGTGGTGCCAGTGGCTCATTGAGTAGGGCGCCAGCCCCATATACTGAAGGTGGCGGGTTCAAACCCAGCCTTGGCTAAACTGCAAAACAGGAAAATAGCCGGGTGTCGTGGCGGGTGCCTGTAGTCCCAGCTACTCGGGAGGCTGAGGCAAGAGAATCGCCTAAGCCCAGGAGTTGGAGGTTGCTGTGAGCTGTGTGACGCCACGGCACTCTACCAAGGGCGATAAAGTGAGACTCTATCTCTACAAAAAAAAAAAACTTTCAGTTCAGAAAGAAGGAATTTTTAATGTAAAATTTAAAGTTAGAATAGCTGATTTTGATTTTACGTGATCTATTTTACTTATATTTACTTCAAGTAGAAAAAAGAAATGACTTTTCAGGCACTAGTATCAGAATTTGGCTTATATGGTTTTATTAGACCATGAGTGTGATAATATATAAACTATGCTAAGTAAAAATAAATATTTCTAGTATTTACAGCAGACTTAGAAAAGACTTCTTCACATTTTTATTTACCACATGAATTATAGGCCCCTTGAAGGAAAAGACATGTTTATAAACTCCATAGTATTTAACATAATACTTCTGAAGTATAAGTTTACAAGTGTTTGATAAGTTATCTCATAAGGCAACAAGTATACAACAAGCCCTTTAAGCACAGCATTACACAAAAGACTTTTAGAAAAACCATTAAATTTTCTCTAGCTTAAAATGTTGGCTTATTAAAATGTTTCATGTTCTTCCCATAATAAACCATAGCTTAAACCCTAGCCTTACTCCAAAAGCTCAAAGGCAGAGCAGGTAACCTATCCGATTACCATTTTAGAACACAAAATTATCATTCAGTGCCTATTTTTTTCCAGAACTAAACATTAACTCAAGCAACATTTGTGCCAGAACACTATTAAGCCTTTAAGATAACAACACTGATTTTGCTTTTAAAGGGCCTGTAGTGCAGCAAAGCCAGCAATCACATGTATGAATTAGTTTTCTAAAAGTTCAAGTGCTATCAGGTTTGGAAAGGAGTGGAAAGGCTTCATAGAAGTTGACAGCAAAAAGGGGTTTGAGTGAATATAGGAAAACACTTGGGGTAAAAAAGGGCAGTGTAAGAAAAGGCAAAAGTGAGGAACAGCATGGCCCACTGAGAAAACATCAAAGTGCAGTTAAGGAGTTCAGTTCTTTGAGCAGAGGGCTTGTAGCAGCTAGCCTCCAGGATGGTACCCAAGGTTCCCTGCCTCCCATGCTGTACCAGAGTTGGTTTATGTGACCAAGGCATAAGGCAGAAGCGACGGTATGTCACTTCTAAGATTAGGCTCTTAAGATTGCAGCTTCTGTCTTGAGTGCCCTCTTACTTGGCACACACTCTGTCTGCTCTGTGGGAAGCCAGAAGTCAGACTGTGAGGGCATGCAGGTAGTTACTGGAGAGGCCTGCATGATGAGAAGAACATCCTCCAGGTAACAATGTGAGTGAGCCTGAAAACAAGCTTTGCAGTTTTTCTGCAGACAGAGCCAGAAGCACCCAGAAGAGATGCTCCTGGATTCCTGATCCTCAGAAACTGTAAGATTAAAGCTGCTAAATTTGGGGTAGCTACATAGTGACAAATAATTAACACATATGTTGGTACTCAGAGTCCCCACTGACATGACAAAAATGTAAACGTTGGATTGGCTTTGGGACCAGACCATGAGCTTTGAGGATAGTATCAGTGAAGAAGCTATTAATCAAAACTGGACTTAAAGAAATATATTCAAGACGCCTCAACTATACCTTAATCTAATTTAGATGACAGTCTGGATTTTGAGCTGACAACATAAATGGGATGAGATTTGGGGGGACTTTGGGAGGGGTGAGAACACAGTGCCAGGACAACCGTAGTAGCTACTTCTAATGATCTCTACGCACAACCCTGCACAGTCCCCTCCTCTATTTTACCAGGGTTGATCTACGTGACCAACACCATATGACAGAAGTGACAATAAATAACTTCTGAAATAAATTTATAAAAGACCATGGCTTTTGTCTCGCATGCCTCTTGTATCTCTTTCATTTGGATTTCTTGCTCTGGGGGAGGCCAGCTGCCATACTGTGAGGATGCCGAGACAGGCAGTGAGAAGCCCATATAATGATGAATAGAACACTCTAGTCAGCAAGGAACTGAGCCTCACCAACAACCATGTGAATGAGCTTGGACACGAATTCTCCAGATCCAGTCAAACTCTTAGAAGACTGTGACTCCAGCCAAGGGCTTTAGTGTGACACTGTAAAAGACTTTGGACCAGAACCACCAAGATAAACCACTCCTAGATTCCAGCCCCCAGAAACTGCTAAGTTAAGTGTTTGTTGGTTTAGGCTGGAGATAATTTGTTATGCGCCTTAAAGGAGGGAAGAGGGAAATGGAGGCTAGATCATGTAGGCCTCATTAAATCTTAGTAAGTAGTTTTTGCATTTTGTTCTATGAGAAAAAGATACAATTTAATAATTTTTTAGACAAAGTAACAACCAAATTCACATTTTAGAAAGACCATGAAGGCTCGGCACCTGTAGCTCAGTGGCTAGGGCACTGGCCACATACACCAGGGCTGGTGGGTTCAAACCCAGCCTGGGCCTGCCAAACAACAATAACAACTACAACAAAAGAACAGCCAGGTGTTGTGGTGGGCGCCTGTAAGTCCCAGTTACTAGGGAGGCTGAGGCAAGAGAATTGCTTAAGCCCAAGAGTTTCAGGTTCTGTGAGCTGTGATGCCATAGCACTTTACTGAGGGCGACATAGTGAGACTCTGTCTCAAAAAAGAACAAGACAGACAGACCATGAAAACTTTAAGGGAGTTGTAGCTTTGAAAAGTAGGGAGACTAACTAGGAATTATAAACCTTCCTGAGTAAGAGGGCATCTTAATCTTTTACTAGGAATTTCTCAGATTCAAATGCGTTAATTTAAGTGACTGAGTAGCCCTGAAAACTTTTTCCTTTGCCAACTAACAAATCCTTTAAAACACATTTTATACATCTACTGGGATGTTGAGTATATTTAAGTTTAGAAAATAATTAATTTGACTTTTTGTAAAGGCCATATTTTTGGATATCTCGATTATCTCACATTATATAATAAATACAAGTAGGAATTTATCAAAACCAGAGTCCACTATCAAAACATTTATAACAAAAATCACAAGATGACAGAAATTTGTTGAAAATTTTATACCTACTTAAAGAAAATTCTATCCTTCAAGGTCTAAAGATAAAACTCAAGTAGGTTGAAAAGGTCTGAGTACTGTATGTAAGACACTGTGCTATATACTTCACATGGGATCACGCTCAATTTTTACACCAGGCTTAAGGAGACTTGGGGATAAGCAGCACAACCAGAACTTTAATGGAATCTAATGTCATACCAGCTCATATGCTGAACCCAACAGAACAGCTACTCCCAACCCTATCAGACTCAATGCTCTCTTCTCAAATTCCTTCTCTATCCTACTTATACATTTTTCAAATAATCAATCCAAAAATCTAACGGCAAAATAAAGGAGAAATGGAAGAAATTTATAATAAAATATGCATTCTATGTTTATTGCAGCCTAATTCATAACTGCTAAATCATGGAAAAAGCCCAAGTGCCCATCGACCCACAAATGGATTAATAAATTGTGGTACATGTATACCATGGAATATAATGTAGCCTTAAAGAAAGATGGAGACTTTACCTCTTTCGTGTTTACATGGATGGAGCTGAAAAATATTCTTCTTAGCAAAGTATCCCAAGAATGGAAGAAAAAGTATCCAATGTACTCAGCCCTACTATGAAACTAATTTATAGCTCTCATATGAAGGTTATAACTCAATTACAGCACAAGAATATGGGGAAAGGGGGCAAGGGAGGGGAGAGGGGAGGATAGGCGGAGGGAGAGTAATTGAAGGGTCCATACTGATGGTGCATCTTAGAAGGGTACAGGTGAAACTTACTAAATGTGGAATATAAATGTCTGTACACAATAACTAAGAAAATGCCATGAAAGCTATGTCAACCAGTTCGATGAAAATATTTCAAATTGTACATAAAACAAGCACATTGTACCCCACAATTGCATTTATGTATACAACCATGATTTAATAAAAAAAATAAACAAAGACTATGCCATATATATATTGTCTATATAGTATGCAATGTAAAAAAAATATGCATTCTAGCATATAAAACCTTGAGATACCTACTTTGGAAAACAAAATGAAGTTATCACAGATGCTTACATGCCTACAGAGAATCACTGTGAATATAACAGTTCAGCGGTTTTGTAAAACTAGACTTTATACAGGTTTGTACTATTGTTGACTCAAATACCACAAAGAATGTTGATGAAGTTATTTCCAAATGATAACACCTGCAAAAATTCTAAACCAAAAAATACAACATTCCTTTACTTATACCCTAGTTGCATTCCTAGAAAATTGTGAGTGTATCAAAATGTACAAAAAACACTTCACATGTAAAATGAGATTAGAGCTTAGACTCAGATAATTTTTTTTAGAGACAGAATCTCACTTTGTCACCCTCAGTAGAATGCAGTGGCATCACAGCTCACAGCAACCTCCAGCTCTTGGGGTTAGGCGATTCTCTTGCCTCAGCCTCCGAGTAGCTAGGACTATAGGTTCCCGCTATGACGCCCAGCTTCAAACCCGTCACTCGGTATATGTGGCTGGTGCCCTACTCACTGAGCTATAGGCGCTGCCCAGACTCAGATAATTTTAAATGCAAATTTCATCTACTGGAATGCTCTGTGGGATAGTCAAAAGTTTTTCTGTGGGAGTATCCTTTGCGTGGTGGGACTTAGATTATTCTAGGCCCCCTCCTATTAAATGGCAATAGCATCTCAATAACTGACGATCCAAAGCACCCCACAAATTTCTGAGATGTAAAGGTGAAACTAATGGTACAGCATCCTGGGAATCACTGCAGAGGGAAAAGGAGAGGTCTCAGATGTTCAATAATCATTAAAGATTTATCTCCTGAGTCCTAAAACAAGTATGCTATACAAAATGCTCCCTTGTAAAGATATTTATACAGCTGTGCAGCACAAATGATAGGACTCCTTGGAGTTCAGGGTGCCACTAATTTCTACCTAGTGAAGCTGCCCTTTCTCTGGCTATCACACAATTTCTAGCAACAAGAACAGTCCCTTAAGGTTCAGAATATCTATCATGCCTATAATGTTAGCACTCTGGGAGGCTGACGTGGGTGGACTGCTGGAGCTCACAAGTTCGAGACCAGCCTGAAGCAAAAAGCAAAAAAATAGAAACACTGAGGCAAGAGGATCACTTGAGCCCAAGAGCTGGAGATTGCTGGGAGCTATGACACCACTGCACTCTACTATTTTTTTAAAAAGGGGGTCAGAATATCTAGGAGGGTTATCTTGAATGGTTTACTCATCTGAGGTTGGCTAGATTAATCCCATCATTCTTTGTATCCATTACCGACAGAGTACAAGACTTAGCAGAATCACCCTGGCTCTTCTTTGTCAGCATGGTGCTTTTAAATCTCCTAGTCTGACCTAATCTTCCACTCTTCACCACGTTTTCAAACTCTTCTACTTTGTTCTCTAAAGATATATAAGTAAACTCCTCTCTATATTCATTCTCAACTTATTTCAGTGTTTCCTCATCTTCTTGTCCTAAACTGAAGCCTGGCAGTGAGTTCCAGAAACAGCTCTTTCAAGAAGCAGTTTATTTTCCCACATCCCACATACTTCATACTTACAGATGGTGTAAGTATTCATCCTCCTTGCTTCTCACTGCCATTTCTAAACATTTCTTCTTTGTTGCCCCGTCAACGAAACCCCCACAACCCCTCAGCAGCTCTAACCATCACTTTCACCCCCACAACCCCTCAGCAGCTCTAACCATCACTTTCACCATGGTCACGGTCACAAAGCTGTCTTCTCGACCAACACACTTCATTCTGAACAACATGTACATGGATACCAATCTACCATGACTGTCACATCTGTACTGATTTTCCCTCCTCTACTCCATCTCAGCTACCACTTCTGTAGCTATTAGATCATGGCTTAGTTAATAATTGTGCCACCTCTGAAATCTAAATTCAAGCATCCCATTCTTTAACCGCCAGTCTAACTTGGTTTCTCTTATTCCAGCACTCTGAAAGTGACACATCAATTCCACCATGCTTTTATTCCAATGAGTCCTGCTCCTTGTCCACTCTTCATCAATTCTCAGATGCTACTTACCCAGTTTAGAGTCCATGGTCCATCACAACATTCCACCTCACAAATACTTTTAATTCCTTTAACCCTCTCTTCCTCCTTTGTGCTTGCTGTACAAAACTCAACCCTTGATGAACCCTACCCCTAACTTTGCGGGGAAACTCAAGATAAATGCTTTTGCTCTTGCCCAAGTGAGCTAACTGGTCTCACTTTAAATGATCACAAATACTGGGCTTCAGCAAGTCCATCAATCTTTCTGTCTTTCTCTGTTAAGTTAGCTTGCCCATACTTACCTCTGTCTCTCTTAAGGTTCCCCCTCACTCTGAAGAGATGACCTCACTACATACTTCACAGAGAAAATGGAATCATAGGGTGAACCACCTCATCCTCAATGCCAACGGTAACAACTGACATCTTTTCTCCTACATCTATCTGCCTTCCTCATTTTTAAAAAGAAAAAAGCATTCTTTTTCTAATTAGTAACCAATATCACCATGAATTTGATCCAGAAGAGAGGCAGAAAACAATTAAGAGCAAAATCCTTCAGTAGGAGAGGGGATGAGTTTACTTCATACTTTTTAATGAAACCATTCTACAAATTCTAACAACTTAATTTTTATTTATAACTGTAACATTTTTATCTACTAATTCCATTACCTGGGTAATTTCTATGCCTCTTTTTGTTGATTAACTTCTTTCCTAGTTATGAGTCATAATTTTCCAGCATCTTTGCATGCCTGGAAATTTTTGATTGCATGCCAAACACTGTTTTATGTTGTAGGGTCTTTTAATATTCCTTTAAGCAGTTTTGGCCTTTGTTCTGGGACACAAGTAAGTTACTCGAAATTTAGTTTGATTCTTTTGAGGCTGGTGTTCAACGTTGTTAGGGGTGAGTCCAGAACAGTCTTTAACCTAGAACTAACTCGGACCCACTACTAAGACAAGAACTTGATGCCTTGTCAAGTTCTTGACAAGTCCTGTCAAGTCTTGATGCCTCAAGAACTATGAGGCCTTTCTATTCTGGCTAGTGGGGAAACAACATGGTCCCAAACCCTAGGAGCTTCCAAAACTGTTCCTCCTCCTATTCCTTTCTAGTTACTCTTCCCCTGGACTTGGAAATTTCCTCATAGGCTCAGGTGAGCTTTCCATCAAGAGTCTCAAGAGGACCATTGCGTAGACCTCTGGAGTTTTCTTTCTGTGCAGGTCTGGTACTCTGCCATGAGTCTTTCAGCCTCTCAAGCTCTGAATTCTATTTATTTATTATTATTATTTTTTGCAGTTTTTGGCCCGGGATGGGTTTGAACCCACCACCTCAGGCATATGGAGCCAGCGCCACTCCTTTGAGTCACAGGTGCCGCCCTCAAGCTCTGAGATGTCCCAACCCTGTGCTGCAATCTGAAAAGAAGTCTCAAGGCAGTGAATTGGGGCAACCTAGGGAGGTTATCTTCATGTTTCCCGCATTTGTGTGGGCTGGAACTTTGTAACTAATTTTTGAAAGAAATCATTTGTTGATCTGGCAACCCCCTCCACACAATACTATTTTTCTGCTTTCTTTCATAGCACAGCTATTCTAAAAAGTCCACCATACTTGCTGTATCCACTAGCCAATAGCACACATCTAATCAAACAATTACTTTCCCATAATCTTCTTGGTAGACAGAGTTAACCAATATTCTTCCTTTTGAGATACTTTTACCTTCATTTTCTTTCTCTCTATAAAGCTGCTTTCTGCTCTGAGACCCACAGCATAGCTTTAAATACCAGCCACATCCTAAAACCTTTTAAGTTTATATATAGTACCAACCCATGACTTCCAAATTATATCCTTCTAGCACAAATTGCTCTAATGCACTGCAATCTCACATATTCAATTAAATTAGAGTAAATAAAAAAGGCATTTTAAACTGCACTAGTCTGTCCTTTCTACTGTTCACTTTCTCTGTTTAAGTGGCCCAGTCATCTACCCAGCTGCTCAACCTAAAAATCAGAGGTTCACTCTTGGACTCTCTCTCTCCATCTAATACATTCACATCCCATAGGCAAGTTCTGTTGGTTCCACCTTCAAAATGAATCACCAATCCATCCATTCCTCTTCATTTCTGCTATTACCACCCTACTTAAAGCCATCACTCTTGCCCAGTGTGACTCATTCTCCACATGGTAGCTGGGATAATCTTGAAAAAACATTAAATCAGATCATGTCACTCCCTTACCTGAAACTCTAATGGCTTATTTTAAAGCTAACACTTTTATGTCAGACCATCCAAATTCAAGGGTTTACATGACCGTTAAGTCACCTGATCCAAACTCCTCGGAGCTGCCTCTAACACCTGGTCTCCTACTATCCAACCTCTTGCTCCTTCTGCTGACACATTGGCTCGTTCTTGGTTTCCACCTAAAGCTCCGCATACCTTTAGATGTCTCTGCCTGAACTGTTCTTTGTCCAGATCTTCACAGGGTTGGCTCATTCCCGCCAGTCTAATTTCAGATCAAATGTTTCCAGGCCATCTGTGCAAAGAAACCTTACCTCCTCCTTCCACCTGAAATTCTGTATTACCTTGTTCTGAGGCTGCATACAAGTTGTGATATATTGTTACTTGTACTCATTCGTTTTCTGGTTTTTGTCTGTGTTCTCATTACAATTCAGTCATTCAATTAACAAACATGGAACACCTATTACACGCCAGGCACTATTTCAAGTGTTCAAAACACGTAAATAAAGCAGACAAAAAATTCTGTCCCCACAGAATCTAGATGTAAGATCTATGAAACAATCCCTGTTTGTTATCATTGTATATCCACAGGGCCTTTTATAACATTACTGGCTCATAGCAAATAAGCAAAAACAGTGAGTAAAAATGGATTTATTCACATTTTGTCTTTGCATCATGTATGGCTCCTTAAATACCTTTACTTAACTATTAAAACAACGATTGAATTCTCACTTTAGACGTCAAAACAGCCATATTTATACCTTGTTTCACCTTCAGACTCTATTACTGGTAAAACACAAATTTGCAAACATCATTACAGACTTCCAGCTTTAATCTCAAATCAAACTCTTACAACGATAAAAGCATTCTGACTACTGTCCTCATGTATATCCTTTATAACCTTTAAAAGGTTGGCTTTCAGAATTTCAGTCCTCCTAAACTAAACTGGAACCAATTATCCATCCACCTAGACTACATATTTCAGTATAAATTTAATACGCAAATGAAGTCATTAATTCAAGATTTAATAACTGTTCCCTAAGCACATAAAATTCATTTGGAAACACATATATTAGCAACACAATAACTCATTACAGCAGGAGACTACCACAGGCCTACTTCTTCGCTTTTTAATTAAGAAAACCTAAGTGTGTGGGAGCATGGCCCCAAAATGCCCACATGGCATCACAGACTGGAGTAACTTCTAGTTTGATACTTTTCCCAATTAACAAATGTACAGACACAGTTTTTACAACTATATCAACTTTTTTGAGAAAACACATCTTAACACTTTTATGCCAGACCATTCCAAATCAAGGGATTACATGACTGTTAAGTCACCTGGGGCACCAAAAAAAAAAAGGGCATTTTTGGCTCGGTGCCTGTGGCTCAATGGGCTGAGGCGCTAGCCACGTACACCTGAGCTGGCGGGTTTGAATCCGGCCCAGGCCCGCCAAACAACAATGACAGATACAACAACAACAAAAAAAATGGCCAGGCGTTGTGGTGAGCACCTGTAGTCCCAGCTACTTGGGAGGCAGAGGCAGGAGACTTGCCTGAGCCCAGAAATTGGAGGTTGCTATGAGCTGTAATGCCACGGCACTCTATCTGGGGAGACAGTTTGAGGCTCTGTCCCCCCCCCCCAAAAAAAAAAGGCATTCTAAAAATTCAGTTTGTGTTCAGTAATATTGAAATTCACCTGTGCCGTCCTTTTACATATATTGCCTCATTCACTACTCAGAGTTACCTTGCAAGGTAAGTCAAAAGACTTAACACATAAAAAGACAAAAGTTCATTCAGTAAGAGGAAATTAACTTGTAAAAGGACACAAAATCAAGGTACATTTTCTCAGAGATCACACATACAACTGTTAGTTGGGATTATAAACTATCAAAATAATTCACACCAATATACAAAAAGATGGGAACGTGTATTAAATCATAAGACATTTTAAACTTTAGGTTATCTTTGCCCTTGATTTACTCTTAAGACCACATCCTATTTTTCCAGCCAGTACTTGCTGTAATGAGGGAAATTCAACCACAATGATTTGTTTTAATGATCTCTTATAAAATTCTGCAATGCATATCCAAAGCTGAATCAAACTTTTTTTTTCTTTTTTTTGGGCAGTTTTTGGCCGGGGCTGGGTTTGAACCCACCACCTCCAGTACATGGGGCCAGCACCCTACTCCTTGAGCCACAGGTCCCACGCTGAATCAAACTTCTTAAAGATAACCTCCATTATAGCAAACAGTTGAGGGTTTTTATCTTTTAAAGAATTATCTCTATATTCACCAAACCTACAACTCAGATAATGTGTCATGGTAAATTTATTAAGTACAAGTGTGTTTTTGTTTTTCAACTACCTACTATAGGCTTGGTGCCTGTGGCTTAAGCGGCTAAGGCGCCAGCCACATACATCTAAGCTGGTGGGTTCGAATCCAGCCTGGGCCTGCCAAACAACAATGGCTGCAACCAAAAATTAGCCGGGTGTTGTGGCAGTTGCCTATAGTCCTAGCTACTTGGGAGGCAGAGGCAGGAGATTCGCTTAAGTCCAGGAGTTGGAGGTTGCTGTGAGCTATGATGCCACAGCACTCTACCCAGGGCGACAGCTTGAGGCTCTGTCTCAAAAAAAAAAAAAAAAATTCAACTACCTACTACAGCTGTACTGGTGGATGAAAGTCATTTCACGGCTGGGTGTCCACTGTATTTAAAGTACTGTAAATATGCCAGATGTGGTGGCTCACACCTATAATCTTAGCACTGGTGGGTGGATTGCCTGAGCTCAGAAGTTTGAAACCAGCCTGAGCAAAAGCAAGACCCCATCTCTACTAAAAATAAAAAAACTACTCAAGCACTGCAGTGAGTGCCTGTAGTCCCAGCAACTTGGGAGGCTGAAGCAAGAGGATCACTAGAACCCAGGAGGTTAAAGTTCCTGTGAAGTTATGACGATGCCATGGCATTCTACCTAGGGTGACAGAATAGACTCTCTCAAAAATAAAAATACTGCAAATATTTCAAAATCATTAACTATAATCATAGCCTTTAAGGTAATAAACGTGATCAAAAAAGATCTGTTGAAGTATGTAAATGTGTAGAAGGCAACATCAATAATTTGAAAGCTAGTTGTTTAAAACATTTGAATACTTTTACTCCTTGATTTTTTTCCTGCCATAATTTGTTTTATTCGTATTGAGAAACACTTAGTAAGTCCTAAAGTGATTAAGTTTACTTTAAAATACATATTCTAGTCTTCTCATATTCCTTTTGCACTTAAGAGACTCACAATTCATTTTATCCCCCAATTGCAATATAAAATTTTAATTTCCTTGTGAGTTTTCTAAGAACAGAATCACAAAATATACCACTATTCCATGTTATTATTGCTCCCTTTAAGATGCTACCCTCGGCTAGGCGCCTGTGGCTCAACGGGCTAAGGCGCCAGCCACGTACACCTGAGCTGGCGGGTTCGAATCCAGCCCGGGCCCGCCAAACAACAATGACGGCTGCAACCAAAAAATGGCCGGGCGTTGTGGCGGATGCCTGTAGTCCCAGCTACTTGGGAGGCAGAGGCAGGAGACTCGCGTTAGCCCAGGAATTGGAGGTTGCTGTGAGCTGTGATGCCACAGCACTCTATCCAGGGGGACAGCTTGAGGCTCTGTCTCAAAAAAAAAAAAATGTTATTGCTGAAGGGTATGTAGAATTTTGATAGGTAATAGATCTTGGGGAAAGGGTGTTCTAAAAATCATGCTAATATGTACATTTTTTCCATTGTGTTATTTCCTGAAATGAGTTTCATAAAACTGATAATGCCTTGCAGCAAACTCAGATTTTTCTTTCATTAGTTTTTATTAGTCTTTTAAATAGATAGTGAATAACATATTATTAATATGCACAGGTATTATTTAGAAATATAT
>CAUYRH010013275.1:0-11047 GCA_963574655.1 Perodicticus potto | reverse complement strand
AGGAGACGGGGAAAGACCGGGAGAGGAACGGAGAGAGCTTCTCTCTCCCTACTTGAAATCTGTCCCACTACCAGGAGCTTTGGTGTTTTCTGTATTCTTTTCTGTAAATCAATTCTGTCTTATCACGGACGGGTGGGGGGGAAATAATGTAATGAAGAATAATAAAATACATATATTTAAAAAAAAAAAGGAGCACAATATTTTTAAAAAGAAAAGAGCAACTATATAAGCCTTCAATTACATGTAATTGAATGCTTTGGATCTATTGGTTAAAAGAATCACTTTTGGTTCCGCCATTGTTAGCAGAGTAGCATAGAAGGTGTATATCACACTGTTGAAGCTCTCTTCCCTAAAATAGAGACAATAATGATACTGTATCCTAATGTTGAGGTGAAGATTTATTTTGATAAATCCATGAAAATATTTACATACTACTTGGTACATGCTAAGAACTCAAGGAACATTAACTATCTACATCATCATTGCCATCAATTAAGATTCTAAGATAATGTATGACGTTCAATCTTGAATTATCTATAATACACCCATGCCCTCAAACTTGCTATTGATAAATATTAGAGAAATTTCTCATTAATTTATGAACTACTATAACTATGATATCTGTGCAGTAATTACAGAGTGAAATACTTATAATAATGTAGCTTTACTCAAGTCAAGCCCCTCCACAAAATATTTTTTATTTTTGGACTATTAAACAATATCTTATCAAAATATTTTGGATAGTATTTTGCCATAATTTCTTCTTTACATGAAGAGGTTTGGAATGGACTTGAAGTAAATAAAAACTTCTTTCCCACTGTGTCTTTTGTCTTTTTCTGGGCCACTTTGGAAAAGGGGGCTGCATGACATCTCCTTGATTCAGACCCTGGACAGCTCTTCACACAACCCCCAAATCTCTCTTCCAATGACTCCCTAACTCCTATTATTCCCCTTGTTGTCCAGTTTCCCTGTTCCAATATTCCTCATCACATCATCTATCATTCAATTTAGAATAATATTATCTGTACTCCTGTGTTGCTAGTGTTCCTTTTTCATATACATTTTGGAAAACAATCCAAGTTGCCAAAAAATAGAAACTGTATGATATGCATGTACATGATAGAAGCATATCATATATGATGATATAAATATTGTAATAAGCTAGGTCAGTGTAACACAAAGTATAAGAAACAAAGAGAAAATAAATGTGAAATGAGCACTTAGAGTTATAAAATTTTAATCTGACTTCTGTATCTAGTCCTATCAGTAAAACTAGAACTCTGGGACCAACATATTGAAAGTATTTAACACAATCTGGTAACTCGTGATTTCCTTGGAGACAATGGACAAACATTGACTGCATAAAGATTCGGATGGATTGATTCTCTGGCAGTGAAATTGCCTTACTCAATGTTTGCTAATTAATGGACTGATAAAGAGGAGGCTCTCAAGAACAACGAAAAAAATGTATGCATGTTTTTTAATTTATTGATATGTGATTAAGATTCAGTGAAATGAACAAATTTTAAGGGTTCTGTTAAGTTTTAACAAATGCATTCACCCCTGTAACACCACATACCCTCAAAATGTAGAGCATTTGTATCTCTTGAGGAAGTTCCCTGGGCCCATTTTCCTTCATTTACTCTCACCCAGAAAGAAATACTGTTCTGATTCCTTCACCATAGGTTAATTTGCCTGGTCCAGAATTTCATATAAATGAAATTACATTATATTTAGTTTCTGGACCCTGGAATGATTCATTCAGCATAATGCTTTTCAGATGCCACTAATTAAATCCTTTTGTGTTGAATAGTATTCCATCATATGAAGATACCAATTTATCCATTCTCGTATTTGTGGCCAGGGACACCTGAACAGTTTCCAGTTTTGTACTATTATCAATACAGCCATAATAAACATTCACCTATGAGGTCATGTCTCTTGGATCAATGTCAGGAAAAACAATGCTGGATCAAGTATGTTTAGCTTTGTAACAAATTGCAAAATTATTTTGAAAAGAAATTTATCATTTTTATTCCTACTCTCATTACAGGAATTCTGCAAGCTTCATATTCTTGACATTATTTGGTATTGAGAGTTTTTAATTATTAAACCCTCTAAGGGGTGAGCTTATTTGTGGTTTTAATTCATTTTCCTGATGCTTGATGGACTTTTTAAATGTGCTTCTTGGCCAAGTACATATTTTCTTTTGCCTATTTTTAATCAGAATATCTTTTTTTTATTTTGTTATGAGTTATTTATATGATACAAGTTCTTTTTTAGGTATATATGTTGCAAATAGTTTCTCCCAGTCTGTAAATTGTATATTCATATTTTAGTAGTGCCTTTGAAAAAAGTGAGTTTTTCTAATGATCTTTGACTAATATTTTTTTTTCTTTTATGATTAATGCTTTCTGTGTCATCATCAAGAAATTTCCAACCAGGGAGGAAAAATGGTTGACCAGAGACATTAGCTGCCAGCTCATCTCAGAAAGAAGGAAGAGTTTCTTTTTATCATTGTTTCTTTGTTTTGAAACAGAGTCTCTGTCACCCTAAGTAGAGTGCCATAACGTCATAGCTCACAGCAACCTCAAACTTTTGGGCTCGAGTGATCCTCTTGCCTCAGCCTCCCAAATAGCTGGGACTACAGGTGCCCGCCTGGCTACTTTTTCTATTTATAGTACAGATGAAGCCTTATTCTTGTTCAGGTTGGTCTCAAGCTCCTAACTATAGGCAATCCACCTGCCTCAGCCTTTCAGACTGGGAGGATTACAGGCATGAGCCACCATGCCCTGGCCAGGAAAAGTTTTAAATGAAAAAGCAAAAGCAAACAAACAAAAAAGAAAACATGGATCCAGGGGAAAAGTGCTAGAACCTACCAGAGATTCTACAGAAAGAGGTTGCAGAATGAAACAAGGAGCACATATCAATAGAGGGCAGTCACTGGGAGCCTTGGAGTCCAACAAAAAGAGTACTGGAGTGTTTTGTTTCCCCCTCCCAAATAGCTGTGACAGTCAGCAGCCTCTGAGCTATTGGAGAGCTTTCCTACCATCACAACCCCAAAAGCTGCTGCCACCAGTGAACTAAGGGGATAAAGTCAGTCACAGGTCCTCATAGCAACGCTGCAGCCTATTTCCTCTAGCAGAAGAGGTAAAATAAAGCAATAAGGCACTACCCAACAGGGTGAACAGAACATCATCCTACCTATTAATTCCATCAATCAAAGTAAATGATCTGAATGCCCCATTCAAGAGACATAGTCCGGCTAATCAGATGAAAAAATATAACCAAGTATGTTCCCTCTCTAGGAAACACATCTAACCCACAAGGACTATACAGACTCAAGGTGAAGGGATGAGAAAAAATATTCCATTTACACAGAAACCAAAAGGAAGCAGGTGTAGCCATTCTTATTTTAGATAAAATTGACTTGAAGTCAACAATGGTAAATAAAGACAAAGATGGGCTCGGCGCCTATGGCTCAATGGACTAAGGTGCCAGCCATGTACACCTGAGCTGACAGGTTCGAATCCAGCCCAGGCCCGCCAAACAACAATAACGGCTGCAACCAAAAAACGGCCAGGTGTTGTGGCAGGCGCCTGTAGTCCCAGCTACTTGGGAGGCGGAGGCAAGAGACTCGCTTGAGCCCAGGAATTGGAGGTTGCTGTGAGCTGTGATGCAACGGCACTCTATCCAGGGTGACAGCTTGAGGCTCTGTCTCAAAAAAAAAAAAAAAAAAAAGAAGAAGAAGAAAGAAAGAAAATAAACACTGGAATAAAACAGGACTCTAGAGCAGATGGGCCCAACAGACATTTATAGAACTTTTTACCAAAAACTACTAAGCATACATTCCTTGCCTTAGCACATGGAACATTCTCCAAAACTGATCATATCTTAGGCACAAAACATGTCTCCACAAATTCAAAAAATTAGAAATCATTTCATGTATCTTTTCAGACCACAGTGGAATAAAACTAGAAATCAACTTCAAGAAAAATACTCAATTCTACACAAAATAGTGGTAATTATATAACCTGCTCATGAAAGATTGTTAGGGCAATAATGAAATTGAGATGGAAATCAAAAGATTCCTTCAACTGAATGACTGAATTCCTTCGACTGAAAGGGAATACTAGCAATCAAAATCTATGGGATTCAGCAAAAGTAGTACCTGGAAAATTTTAAAAGAAAATTCAAAAATTAACATTATTAAAATTGCTTCTGACATGTAGAAGAAATGGAACAAACCATCTTCCAAGCCTCAATCTGGAAGAAATAGAATTCCTGAACAGACCAATATGAGCAGCAAAATTAAATCAATAATAAAAAAAATACTCCAACAAATAAAAGCCCCAAGGTAGATAAACTCACAAATTTTACCAGATCTACAAAGAAGAGCTGGTACCCATACTACAGAAATTATTCCACAATTTTGAGATGCAAGGAATTCTCATGAACTCATTCTACCAGGCCAATATCACCTTGATACCAAAGCCAGGAAAAGACACACACAAAAAAGAAATTTACAAACCAATATCCCTCATGAATATAGATACAAAAATCTTTAATAAAACACTGGCAAACCAAATTAAACAGCAATTAAAAAAAATAACCCACCAGGACCAAGTCTGTTTCATCCCAGGGATGCAAGGATAGTTTAACATATGTTGACTCAATAAACGTGATTTATCACATAAGCAGAAGCAAAAACAAACACCATATGATCATCTCAAGAAATGCATAAAAAGAATTAGACAAAACCCTGCATGCTCTAATGATAAAAACACTTCATTAAGTTAGGCGTAGAAATAATACATCTCTCAATTATAAAAGCCATATATGACAAACACACAGCCAACATGATACTGATGAGAGAAAAGTTAAAAGCATTTTCACTAAGAACTGGACAAGACAAGGATGCTAGTAGTCCTACTGAGTCCTCAGGCAAGAGAAAGAAATAAGTGTACCCAAACTGGAAATGAGGAAGTCAAGCTATCACTCTTCACTGGTGACATGATCCGGTACCTGAAAAATCCCACAGACTACCCTAAGAGAGTCCTGAAATTGATGAATAAATTCATCAATATCTCAGGTTGAAAAAGTAATGTACACAAATCAGTAGCATTTCTATATAGTAATAGCAGTCAAGCTCAGAGTTAAATCAAAGACTCAGTACTATTCATAGTAGCTACAAAGAGAATAAAATACCTAGAAATATACTTAACCAATGAGGTGGAATATGTCTACAAAGAGAATTATGAAACACTTGGGAAAGAAATTGCAGATGACACAAAAAACGGGAAAAGCATTTCACGCTCATGGATTATTATGTAATGTTCATCAACATCACTAAAATTGCCATACAACCAAAAGTGATTTATAGATTCAATGCAATCCCCAACAAAAAAAAATCACTGTAATTTTTCACAGAACTAGAAAAAATAATACTATACTTCATTTGGAACCAGAAAAGAGCCTGAATAGCTGAAGCAATCTTAAGCAAAAGAAAAAGAAAATGTGGAGGCATCACATAACCAGACTTCAAACTATATACTAAAAGGCTATAGTAATCAAAACAGCATGGTATTGGCATAAAAACAGAGCCATATAGCTATGAAACAGAACAGAGAAACAGAGAACCCAGAGGTAAAACCATCCGCATACAGCTATCAGATCTTTGACAAAGCAGACAAAAATATACAGTAGGGAAAAGAAACCTTATTCTATAAATGGTGCTGGGAAAATTGGATAGCCACATGTCAAAGAATGAAACAGGATCCCTAACTTTCACCACTCAAAAATATTAATTCAAAGTTTATAAAATACTTAAATATAAGGCATGAAACCATAAGAAATCCCAGAAGAAAATACTGGAAAAGTTCTTCTAGATATCAGCCTATGCACAAAACTTATGACTAAGATCTCAAAGGCAACCACAGCAACAACAAAAATAAATAAATTGGACTTGATTAAATTAAAAATCTCCTGCACAGGTAAGGAAAAATCAGTGGAGCAAATACACAATTTACAGAATGGGAGAAATAATTTGTAAGCAGTACATCAGATAAATAGCTATTAAACAGAATCTACCAATTGCAAACAAATCAGCCAGAAAAAAACAAGAACTCCATTAATAAGCAAGAAAAAGATATGAAAAGAAGCTTTTCAAAAGAAGATAGACAAAATGGCCAATGAACACAAAAAAATGCTCATCACTAATCATCAGGGAAATGCAAATTAAAACACAATTAGATGTAACCTTACCCTAGTTAGAATGGCTTTTATTAAAAAGTCCAAAAGCAATAGATGTTGTCATGAATGCAGAGAGAAGGGAACTGTTGGTGGGACTGCAAATTTATACAACCTCTATGGACAGCAATATGAAGATTCCTCAAAGGAGTAAACATAGACTTAAGCAAAAAAAAAAAAAAAATTCTACCAATACATTCTACCCAGTAATCCCACTACTGAGTATCTATGAAAAGAAAAAGAAGTTATTTTATGAAAAGATGAAAAGATGCCACCTGCATTTAAACGTTTATTGCAGCACAATTCACAATTGCCAAGATGCGGAATAGATCCAAGCTCCCATCAATTCATGGCTGGATTAACAAAATGTGGTACAGACTATGGAATACTACTTGTTCATAAAATTGGATGAAATAATGTCTTTTGCAACAATTTGGATGAAACTGGAGGCCATTATCCTTAGTGAAGTATCTAAGGCATGGAAGAACAAACAGCACATGTACTTCTATTAAATCGGAACTAACTGATGAGCACACATGTATAGAGGGAAGTAAAACTCAGTGGAAATCAAGCAAGGGGAAGATGGGGAGTTGGGGGCAAAAGCTTATCTGACAGGTATGTGATGAACACCTTATCTAACAGGTATGGGCACAGTCAATAGTCCTGACTCAGGCATTACAAAAGCAATCCATGTAACCAAAAATGTTTGTACCCCTGAAATATTTTGAAATTTTAAGAATTGTGGGTTTCAAAAGAGCACAACTTTCACTGTACCCAAAATTCCAAAGTCATTTTATAAGAAATTCTTCTGGAAGTAGAAGCTTTATTGGTTCAGTTTTTATGTGTAAGTCCGCAAGCCCCCTTAAATTAATTTTTGTATATGATATGGGATAAAGATAGGCACATTCATTTTTCTGTCATGGAGATATCCAAATATTTCTACATGTTGGCTGAAAAAAAGTTTTCACTACAGAATTGCTTTGGTACTTTACTACCAACGTATTCGACCATACGTATACTGTATTTGAGGCCTTTTATTCTCATCTATTTGTCTATATTTTAAACACACTGTTTTGATCACTGATTTTTTATGCCTGTCTTGAAATCAAGCAATGTAAACCCTCCAACTTTTCAGATTAGGTTAGCTATTCTAGTTTTCTTATTATTTTTCATATAAATTTTAGAATCAGCTTGTCCATTTTTAAAAATATCTATTTTTTATTAAGATTTCTTTAAGTGGCTCGGTGCCTGTGGCTCAGCGGGCTAAGGCGCCAGTCACGTACACCTGAGCTGGCGGGTTCGAATCCAGCGTGGGCCCGCCAAACAACAATGATGGCTGCAACCAAAAAATGGCCGGGCATTGTGGCGGGCGCCTGTATTCCCAGCTACTTGGGAGGTGGAGGCAGGAGACTCGCTTGAGCCCAGGAATTGGAGGTTGCTGTGAGCTGTGATGCCACGGCACTCTACCCGGGGTGACAGCTTGAGGCTCTGTCTCAAAAAAAAAAAGAAAAAAAAAAAAGATTTCTTTAAATACAGTGATGAAGAACATGTTTTTCTTTAGGTCTGCCTTAGCTACTCTTAGCAGTGTTATATCCAAGAACATAGTATGTATTTTTATTTAGGTCTTTCTTAGCTACTCTTAGCAGTGTTATATCCAAGAACATAGTATGTATTTTTATTTGGGTCTGCTTAGCTG
The DNA here is from genome assembly GCA_963574655.1 of Perodicticus potto. Classification (NCBI taxonomy): domain Eukaryota; kingdom Metazoa; phylum Chordata; class Mammalia; order Primates; family Lorisidae; genus Perodicticus; species Perodicticus potto. The sequence continues at coordinate 3,102 of CAUYRH010013275.1, read as the reverse complement.
CCCACAGCAATGTTATGTCCAAGGACATAGTGTGTGTTTTTACTTATGTCTGCCTCATCTCCTCTCAGCATTGTTCTATAGTTTTCAGTGCAGAGGTTCTGCCATCTTTTGTTAAGTTTATTTCTAAGAATTTTATGTTTTTGGATGCTACTGCAAATGATGATTTTTTTTTGTTTTCTTCTTTAATAGTTCATTGCTATTGTAGAGAAAAATAATTGATTCTTGTACACTGAATTCTTAGTATATTAAACTTACCTATTTTTAGTCCATTTTAGAGATTCTTTAGGATTTTCTGTACTAAATCATATTATCTGAAAATAGTTTTTATGTTCTTTCCAAACTTGAGTCTCTTTTTTTCCCCTCTCACTTCAATGGCTAGAACTTCTATCTAGCACAAAGTTGATTAGAAGTGAAAGGGAAAATTTTAATATTTCAACACTAATCAAGAAGCTTTTCATAAATGCTTTCTATCCTGTGGATGATACTTTCATCTAGTTCTAGTTTGCTATGAATTTTTATTATGAATAGGTGCTAAATTTTGTCAAATATCAATTATGTGTTTCTTACAATGATTGTCAGTATTTTTTCCTACTTTAATCTTTTACAAGGTAACCATTGCATCTATGGTTATGAGAGATAATTGATTTGTAATTATTTTCTTGTTATGATTTTATCAGGTTTTTATAATAGCATTATGCTGGCCTCATAAAATAAATTGAGAATTGTCTTATACTCTTCTATTTCTAAAAAAGTGTGTGTAAGTCTGATATCATTTCTTAATTAAATCTTTAATAGCACTAGTGGTAAAGCCATTTGGGCTAAGACTTTTCCTCGTGTAAAGGTTTTTTTATTAAAAACTCAATCTCTATAACAGATATAGGAAATATAACTTTTCTATTGCTGTGTCACAAATTATTTTTAAAAGTAAGCAGCTGAAAAAAGATGAATGTTTATTAACTCACAGTTTCTGTGGGTCAGGAAACCCGGAGCCACTTAACTAGATGGGGAGGTGGTTCTAGCTTAGAATCTCTCATGAGGTTTCTGTGATCTGTCAGCTGAAGCTGCAGTCATTTGCAGGCTTAGCTGGTAGAGAACTTACATGAAGCTACTGTTAGGCAGTCAGTCAGGGCTGAGCAGGACAGCCCTGATATGGTTTGGCCACTTTAGACTGGTTTGGGTGAGGCTGACCCGAACTATTACACCAATGTAAGCGTAGTCAAGACCTTGCAGGTGGTTTACCTTGAGCTAGAAGCTGATTAATGTCCTAGGGATTTTCTGATATGGTCATACAGATGCAGCCATACTGACCAGGCTGTTTTGGAAAAAGAATTGATTAAGACCCTGGTAAATTTCCAAGAAGCTGCTGGTACCCCTCAAAGTGGTGTATAATATCCACAAACTGCTTTCCATGGACCTTCAAGTCACTAGGACGGGACCTGGCTTGCTGTACAAACCATTAATAAAACTTCCTTTTCTTGTTAAAACTTTACTTACCTTTTTAAATTATTTCAGTGATTACCTAAAGCCACCACCGTGTAGCTCTAATACTCATTCACATGGGTTTTGGCAGACTTTGGTAACTTGCTAGTCTTAAACTGATAACCTCAGTTTCTCTCCATGTGAGCTTCTCCATAGAATACTAACTGTTCTCATAGTGTGGTTGCTTGTTTATGGTAGAGTGAGCTGAGAAAGAGAGAGCAGGAGCAACCAAGACAGAAACCTTAGTGTTTTTGTAACAGAATCTCAGAAGTGGCAGATTTCTGTTGTCATCTTTTGATCATACAGATCAATCCTAGTAAAAGGTGAAAGGGGACGACACAAGATACGATGACCAGTATTGCTAAATACACAAATTTATACACTCTTAATCCAGTCATAAGCAGCAGAAAGAAATACTTTTTAGAGCAAGGATGTATTGATTCCAATATCTGCATATAAATTGGAAGTGCATGTATTCGCTCCTTTCTAATATGAATGCATCTGTAATGAGAGCCATTGGCAAGAAATAGCCAACAAATATTGTTGAGTGTCTATAAGACAAAGAATAGTAGTTACAAATGATTAAAAAATCTAAAAATAGGCATATTCTTTGACCTAATAATCCTACCTTTAAGAATCTGTCCTGAGAAAATACCTTCATGAAACCACAGAGTGGTGTGTGATGAGAGTCTTAACAATGTAGCTGTTTGCAAAGTAAGCTATGCAAAGAACTTACATGTTCAAAAGTAGGGAGCCATTAAATGAAATTAGTATTTTGTATCTATTAAAATGATTTTCTAAAAGGATTTTTATTGGTAAATTGTCTTTATTATTATTTTTTATTAAATCATGGCTGTGTACATTAGTGCAATCAAGGGGTACAATGTGCTGGTTTCATATATAATCTGAAATATTTCCATCAAACTGTTTAACATAGCTTTCATGGCATTTTCTTAGTTATTGTATGAAGACATTTGTATTCTGCATTTAGTAAGTTTCACCTCTACCCTTCTAAGATGCACTGTAGGTGTGGCCCAACCAATTACCCTCCACCAAACCTCCCCCCTCCCCTCCCCTCCCTTTCCCCATATTCTTGTGCTATAATTGGGTTATAGCCTTCATATGAAAGCTATAAATTAGCTTCATAGTAGGGGTGAGTATATTGGATACTTTTTCTTCCATTCTTGAGATATTTTGCTAAGAAGAATATGTTCCAGCTCCATCCATGTAAATATGAAAGAGGTAAAGTCTCCATCTTTCTTTAAGGTTGCATAATATTCCATAGTATACACGTACCACAATTTATTAATCCATTCATGTGTCAATGGGCACTTGGGCTTCTTCATGACTTAGCAGTTATGAATTGGGCTGCAATAAACATTCTAGTACAGATGTCTTTGTGATAATGTGATTTTTGGTCTTCTTGGTATATACCTAGTAAAGGAATTATAGGATCGAATGGCAGGTCAATTTTTAGATCTTTAAGTATTCTCCAAACATCCTTCCAAAAGGAACGTATTAGTGTGCATTCCCACCAGCAGTGTAGAAGTGTTCCCTTTTCTCCACATCCACGCCAACATCTCTGGTTTGGGGATTTTGTTATGTGGGCTAATCTTCCTGGAG
>CAUYRH010013274.1:0-16528 GCA_963574655.1 Perodicticus potto | reverse complement strand
CCAGCTACTTGGGAGGCTGAGGCAAGAGAATCGCCTAAGCCCAAGAGCTGGAGGTTGCTGTGAGCTGTGACTCCACAGCAGTCTACTGAGAGTGATAGAGTGAGACTCTGTCTCTACAAAAAAAAAAAAAAGATAGAGGTTAATTTAACCATCTTATTTATGGTTAAAAATATTAATAAGTACCTTAAATATAATCACCTAGATTATCCAGTTAATTTTTTTTTGCAAACATCCAACAAATTTAGGATTCTATGAATCCAAGCTCTATGTAAGTCATTTCTTAGTTGAAAAAGGACCAGTAATAATGTAGTTGTTTTGACCGATGTTGGGAATGGATAAAAATAAATTCACTAAATGAATTTAGTGGCTCTCACCGGTAATTCTAGCATTCTGGGAAGCCAAGGCCAGTGAACTGCTTGAGCTCAGGAGTTCAAGACCAGCCTGAAAAAGAACAAGACCCCATCTAGCTAGGCATTGTGACGGGTACCTCTACTCCCAGCTATTTGGGAGCCTAAGGCAAGAGAATCACTTGAGTCCAAAAATTTGAGGTTGCTGTGAGCCGTGATGCTACAGCACTTTACCCAGGGTGACAGAGTAAGACTCTGTCTCAAAAAAAAAGAATTTACATTTTAGAGCATAAGACAGCTCAAAGCAAATGAGTAAGGTTAAAGTTGAGTGATATCATTGAAACAATTCTGTATATCTGACCTTCTGATATTTCTTGATTTACTTTTGTAAACCTGCCTATATATTTGTCTGTTTAAATATCTCTTGGGTGTATAGGCTACCTTTGTAAAATGGAAACAAAATTATAGTGTAGAATGTTCCACCGTAGTTCATACCTTATAGTGCGAGGGCCTCATAAAAGTGTTCTTGTGTGTTTTTTACAGGAGTAACAAAACAATTATTTCCCAATACCGACGATGTTTCGATTAGGAGAATGATAGGGCAAAAGCTGAACAACTGTACCAAGAAGCCAAATTTAAGCAAAAACCTTCACTCTCAGGATATTAAGTAGATTCTTTTGGTAAGTCCTTTAAATCTTCACAATCCTTCCAATGTGGTTAAAAAAAAAAATGTGGTACTTTTATCTGTGGAATAGCGTTGTCCAGTTACTCTCCTACAGAATATTAATAATGAGTATAATGAGTGAAATGTTAATAGGTATTCCTGAAGGTGATGGTGGGAATGGGAAGGGGATTTAAATTTGGGAAACGCTGAGTTAAGTTGCATAGGTTTTCCTTCCCCAGAACATCTCAGACATTTTGACATCCTTTTATCCTGCCCATGTGTACCAGAAATCCCTAGGAAGGGAATTAAGCATATCGTGTTTTCCGTATGTGTTTTACTGAGGAAATTTGCTTCAAAGAACTCGTGTTACCTTGAGGGTGGGGATAGAAAGGAGCCAAAGATGGGACTCATGACAATTTGGGAAGTGTGTCTCTGGAACAGAGGAGATTCAGTCCCTTGAGGAATCTCTGAGGCACATCACCGCTGTAAACAACGGTCTGACCCGTCCCCAAACCACTGGCCAGAAGTATTGAGGGGCCGTCATCCTCCATGTTGCTTCTCGTCACCTTTGAACCCTTACCTCAGTTGTTATGGTTTAATAAGGGTTTTTACCAAGAGGCTGGCATTATACTGAGAAAGAGAATAATTTGTTTTTAGTCAGAGGTCAGAGGGAAATACACTTTATGGTCAGGCCTTGCCCCAGGTAAAAGTGTGAAGTAGAATTTTGTATCTGCCTTAGTTGCCCATTTGTCCTGGCCAGTTCGCTTGTGCTCGCCTTTTCTCGCTCTCCATTATTTTGATGGAAAATGCATATAATTGTGTTATTAATATTACCACTGATTATTAGAGGTATACGGGAAATAAGGGTAAGAGATATCACTACAGAGATAGCTTTTTTCCTTCCATTTTCTTTATTTCTATCTTTTATTTCTACTTTGCCTATTCTCTGCTTAATTCTAGCCACCTTTGAGACCATCTTACTTGTCTTTATTTCTTCTGACCGTGTTTTAAATGGGATGTGATCTTCCCCCCACCCATTGCTGACCACCACCCCCCACAGTCCTCCCCTGGGGTTCCTTATCTATCTTGCTGTACAACTCAGGCCAGCTCTGATGACAGCAATGGCTCTCTTTCTAACGAAAATACTTCTAACAACTGTGGTGAAATTCTTTCCCACATATTGGTTAATGACTTAAAGAATAATAGATGATAAAGGTATTTGTATCCTTTCTCTCCCCCAAGTGATTATAAATTTCAGTTGATTGTGATTCTCAATATAAGATAATTGTTTAAATGTGCCCTTACACACGTGTCCAACTGGCAGCCTACAGGCCACACGCAGATTATTTGAAGACTATTTTCCTAATGATGTGAGATATTGTGAAAAGTATGCACTGACCTTTTCTTTCTGGTTTTTTTTTTTTTTTTTTGCTCATCAATTTTCATTAGTGTTGGTGTCTTTAATGTGCTGCCCAAGACAACTCTTAACGCTTCCAATGTGTGGCAGAAAAGAAGAAAGGTTGGACACTCCTGCTAGAACTGTTCATTTTGACATGAGGTTACCCAGGAAGCCTGTTGTGTCGTGACAGATTTCTCTTTCTAATATTATATTACCAGACCTCCAAGTCCTACAGCTACCTTTGAGAGCACACTATTATATTTCAAAATTCCAAAAGGCATGTTAATATCCTACACTCTGCCTTTTTAATGTCTCAGATTGTCAAGGGTAGACACAAAACTCATTTGTAACTATATCATCCCGCAAGGTGTTGAAGAAATGAAACTTAAAAGATTTTATGTAAGTTTTGCTTTTTTTTTCTCGTTTTATTTGAGACCGAGTCTTAAGCTGTCACCCTGGGTAGAGTGCCATGACATCATCATAGCTCACAGCAACTTCCAGCTCTTGGGCTCAAGCGATCCTTTTGCCTCTTGCCTGAGTTTTTCCATTTTTAGTGGAGGTCTCACTCTTGTTGAGGCTGGTCTTGAACTCATAAGCTCAAGCAATGCACCTGCCTCAGTCTCCCCAAGGGCTAGGATTACAGGTGTGAGCCACTGTGCCCAGCCAATTTTGCTTGTTCTTGGCAGTACTACTCTTATTAAATCACCTGGCTAATGCATTAATTAAAATCAGAACAAGTATATTTTGGACCTGAGCTTTGCTTTGTGGTGTCAATCGCTTAGACTAGAAATGCATAATACTTGAGTTAGGAGTGGAGATTAAAACTAGAATGAAATTTTTTTAATTGTCAGATGGCCTTCATTTGAAGTATAGATAAATTCAAATTATTTTAAAAAGAGCAAGAGGCTCAGCGCCTGTGGCTCAACGGCCTAAGGCCCCACCACATACACCTGAGCTGGCGGTTTGAATCCATCCCAGGCCCGCCAAACAACAATGACGGCTGCAACCAAAAAATGGCCGAGCATTGTGGCGGGTGTCTGTAGTCCCAGCTACTTGGGAGACAGAGGCAGGAGCCTCTCTTGAGCCCAGGAATTGGAGGTTGCTGTGAGCTGTGATGCCACGGCACTCTAACCAGGGTGACAGCTTGAGGCTATGTCTCAAAAAAAAATAAAAAATAAAAAATAAAATAAAATAAAAAGAGCAAGAAAAATATTCTAGTAAAGACAGGGTCACACAAAAAGCCTAATTTGGACAAGCTTGATGTTAGGCAGATATAGCACCACCTAGTGTCAAGATGCTATGTTTTTCCTCTTTGGGGTCATTCAAATCACAGGCAAACCACCCTCTTGCCCTACCTCACCACCAAAAGTATTCTTTAGAAAGTAGCTTTCTTACCATTACAATTAACAAGACAGTATGTAATGCAAAATCACTCCTCCCTTGGTCTCTGTAGTGACTAAGCTCTCTACCCAGCAGTGAGCTCAGGTTGTCCCTGGTGGCCTAGATTCAAAAGGGTACCTATCTCCCCGCTAAGGCTCGCTTCTGGGAAGGTAACTCCTAAATTCCTTTCTTCCACTTTTTTCATCTATTCTCATTCATTCTTCTGGTTGCCTTCCAGTTGCCTGTAGCTCTCACATGCTAAGACTTAACACTACCAATTTTTCTGTCCTTTCTCCATTTGTTTACTTCTCTCTCTTATGGGAGCTGCAGAAGAATTTATTTATAAGAATCACAGAGCATTAGGCTATCACCTCTGTAACGTCTCATTAAGTGATCAAACAGCCTTCTCCTGAAATTGTCAAAGCTGCCTCAGTATATGTAATATTACGTAAACACATGTTATAACTTAAAGATGATCTAAAAGCAGTGGTGCTGTAAGGGTAGGGTGATGATTTTCCCCCCTTCCTCCCATCAGGGGACATTTGGAAATGTCTGGAGGTATTTTTAGTTGTCTGTAGAGCTTTCACTTCTTTGGTTGAACTGATTTCTTTTTAGCTGTTACAAATGGGCTTGCTTTTGCTATGTTGATTTTGTATCCTGCAACTTTACTGAATTTTTTTATTAATTCTAACCATCTTTTGGTTGTAGTCTTTTTTCTTTTTGAGACAGAGTCTTGCTTTCTTGCCCTCAGTAGAGTGTAATGGCTTCATAGCTCACAGCAAACTCAAATCCTTGGGCTTGAGTGATCCTCTTGCCACAGCCTCCTGAGTAGCTGGGACTACAGGTGCCCACCACAACACTGGGGCTTGTTTTTCTAGGGTTAGTAGAAACGGGGTCTCACTCTTTCTCAGGCTTATCTTGAACTCCTGACCTCAAGCAATCCACCCACCTAGGCCTCCCAGAGTGCTAAGATTATTTATATTGAATAAAAGTGTGGAATGTGGGTATCCTTAGATCTGGATCTTAGAGGAAAGACTTGATTTTTTCCAATTCAGTGTGATGTTAGCTGTGAGTTTATCATATATGGTCTTTATTATTTTGAGGTGTGTTCTTTCTGTACCCAGTTTTTTAAAGAGTTTTTTTATCAAAAGGATGTTAAATTTTATCGAATTGCTTTTTCAGCATCTATTTAAACGATTGAAAAGCTTTTGTTCTTGGTTCTGTTCATGTGGCATATCAAGTTATATCTGCATGTTGACCACCCTTGCATTCCTGGAATGAATCCTACTTGATAATGATGAATGAGGCAGCACCCATAGCTCAGTGGGTAGGGTGCCAGCCACATACACGCAGGCTGGCAGGTTCGAACCCAGTCCAGGCCAGCTAAACAACAATGACAACTGCAACAAAAAAAATGGCCAGGCATTGTGGTGGATGCCTATAGTCCCAGCTACTTGGGAGGCTGAAGCAAGAGAATCGCTTAAGCCCAAGAGTTTGAGGTTGCTGTGAGCTGTGACGCCACAGCACTCTACCGAAGAGGACATAGTCAGACTCTGTCTCGAAAAGAAAAAAAATGACGGATGATAATGGTGAATGATTTTTTATTTTTTTTAGAGACAGAGTCTCACTTTATCACCCTCAGTAGAGTGCTGTGGCATCATAGCTCACAGCAACCTCCACCGCCTGGGCTTAGGTGATTCTCTTGCCTCAGCCTCCCGAGTAGCTGAGACTATAGGCGCCCGCCAGAACGCCCGGCTATTTTTGTGTTGCAGTTTGGCCAGGGCTGGGTTTGAACCCACCACCCTCAGGATATGGGTCTGGCACCCTACTCACTGAGCCACAGCGCTGCCCTGGTGAATGATTTTTTAAGACATTGTTGCTAGCATTTTATGGAGGATTTTTTTCATCTATGTTCATCAGTGATACTGGCCTGTAATTTTCTTTTTGTTGCCATTGTTCCGTTACCTCATTTTGGTACCTGGCTAATACTGGCCTTATTGGATGAGTTTGGAAGTACTCCATTCTCATCCATTTTTTTTTGAAGAGATTGAGTACAATTGGCATTAGTTATCCTCTGTTTGGTAGAATTCAGCAGTGAAGCCATCAGTTCCTGGGCTTTTCTTGATGGGAAATGTTTTGTCATGACTTTGATCTTGTTACTCATTATTGGCTTGTTAAAGTTTTCTTTTAGTCATTGATCAATCTTAGTAGGTTGTATATTTGCAGGAATTTATTCATTTCTTTTTTCTTCTGAAGTTATTCCTAATGGTCTCTAATGATTCTTTGCATTTCTGTCATCTCAGTTTTATGGCTCTGTTTTTGTTTCTGATTTTATTATTTTGAGTCATCTCTCTCTTTTGTCTTACTCTAGCTAATGCTTATTAATTTTGTTTATCTTTGTTGTTGTTCTGAGACAGGGTCCTGCTCTTTTACCAGGCACAGAGACACAATCATGGTTAACATAACCTCCCACTCCTGAACTGTATGGATCATCCCACCTTAGCCTCCTGAATAGTTGGAACTACAAGCATGAACTAACATGCTAGCTAATTTTTTTTTTTGACAGAATCTCACTGTGTTGCCCTCTGTAGAGTGCAATGGCATCACAGCTCACAGCAACCTCAAACTCTCAGGCTAAAGCAATTCTCTTGCTTCAGCCTCCCAAGTAGCTAGGACTACAGGCGCCTGCCACAACACCCGGCTCCATGCTAGCTAATTTTTCTTTTCTTTTTTTTTTTTTTTTCTGTAGAGACAAGCTCTCACTATGCTCCCCAGGCTGGTATTGAACTCCTTTGAGGAAGTTATGGTTCCCTGATCGTTGTTGCTTTTTGTGAATGTCTATCTGTGTCTTTGTGTTGAACAACTAGTTATTTATTCCAGTCTTCTTGGTCTGGCTTGTTTTGGTTTTTACTGGATATGTTTCCTTAGAAATTCTTTGTAATTTACCACTTGATTTCCTTTCATCCCCACCCCCACCCCCCACTAAATTGCTGCCTCCTTGTGGCATTGGATAGAACCTTAATCTAAGATTTGCCTCAATTCTAGGAAATAATAAACCCACGTGGGGGAGGTCTCAAAAGCAATATCCTGGTAATGTGGGAAACAATCAAGAGTGCAACCCCATCCAAGTGGGGGAGGTCTCAGAAGCAGTATCCTGGTAATGTGGGAAGACTGGGTCACCTACCCGGACGACCTGTAGAACAAACCTCCTACACACAGTGCTGATGAACAGCCATTCTGATTTGGCACCTCCTTCGGCTGAGTTTTCAGGGCTGGGTTTGTTGGCCCCTTCTTCGTCTTTGGCTGTCCTCCGGGATATTGTTCTCCTTTAGGCACTGATGGGTGAGATGGAGGCAGGAACAGGTCTCTTCTGGGGAACCTAAGATCATTGGGGAAGCTGGTTGCCCCCCCTTGAACTTGCTTTTTCCAGTGTGGAAACTGAGTTGTGGAGAAACTATACTCACGTGTGGTGCTGGGGAGACTCAGAGAAGCGGAATCACAGATATGGAAGTCTGAGTCTCTTACTGTCTGCTCAGAGTTTGGTCCCTTCCGTATGGCCACAGGAACTGTCTCATTCTCATACTTGTTCTGAGATATTGCTGGCGATGATCTTGGTGCTATATATTTGGTTTTGGCTTTCTGTGGGAGGGGGTGAAGCCAGCTTGCTTCTGTGCTACCATTTTGGAATCAGAAGATGTTGAACGATTTGTATTTTTAGTACAAATTTGAGGTAAGTACAAAAACAAACCATCCAACTGTTAAGCAATGCTATAAAACCTTTAACATAAATTTTCCCTGTTTTTCGAAATTTGCTTTTTATAGGTATTACAGGTACCTGTAACAAAGTCCCTTCAGTTCTAAATCTAGCATTGGATTTTGTGGAGACTCTGCAACCTTCCTGGCAGTGAGCAGAGACGGACGTATGCAGTGAGAAGCAGTAAGACATCGTATCGTCACTGGGCTCCCCGAGGGACCAACACGCTTGCTGAAGAAGCTGCATGTAGAATCCTTCCGAAATACCAGTGATGCATCAGACCAGAGAATTTCCCCCAATCAAATAAGCATGCAATATCATTTTTCGGAAATATGCATTTCCTGATCCCCCCATACTAGTCTGTAAAGCTAACTTAACTGGATAGTCAGAATTCTTATCATAGCAACAAAAATTTCAACCTTTAATATTACTTATTGTCCCAACTGATCATTATACATTTATTGTCACCAATGACTCCTCCTTAGAGTTCTTGAATCTGAGCATAAGTACATGTTTGGAAAAGTAAACAGCGAAATAATCAATGTTCACAAATAGGAGAGCAGCAAATTCAGCCTAAAATCTGATAATCATGACAACAAGTAATAAGATTTTAGCAATAAAATTATAGGATTATTCCGTTATCAAAAAATGTATAAAACAGGAATATAAAAAAATCTTGCAGGTGTCAAGCTTTTTTTATTTTAATATGACACTAGTCTAACACACACACATACAAATCCAGGTTTGGGGGAATTGTTAAAATAGTGCATCAATTTTCAGAATTTTCTTTTTTGTTTGTTTACCAGACATGTTTTAACTTTTTATTGCCCAAAGTGTATTAATTACAGATGTGTAATATAAAACATCAATATCGCCTAAGACATCCTATAGAAGATATAACATCTATTTAGTTGACTATATTGCTAAACTGCTTAGTTCTAGCTGATTTATTTTAATCATAGCAGAAGAAAAATGAGTTGAAACAATCATATGGATTTGATAATCACACACACAGTCATTTTGTAAATCAATAGAAGATTGAAGACCCAAAGGCTTCCGGCATAAGGTCTGGTTGTCATACATGATAACTCTGCAATGAGAAGACTTGCTTCTTCACCGCACAAGGTCATGTTTAAACTTGGAAAAGAGAATGCTATAATAGTTACGAAGTTCAGTATCCCAGAACCAGGGCACATTCCATACATGTTGCTTGATAACAATGTAGTTGTATAAATTAAATGTTCTTAAAGAAATAACTTATGTAACATTTGCTACTTTTACTTAAACATAAATAAATCCCACTGAAAAGATAAAAGGCATTTTCTTGTTTCTTTATTAATATATAAAACTCAGGGAAAACTTTCTTTTAGGATGATAACTTCTTCACCCACATATTGGAATATTATTATATTGTAATTTGACTGTTATCTGGCTCTAGTTTATTTTTCTATGACGGATATACAGACAATGTTCAGAAAGGTAAATAAATTTGATATTTTTATTGACAAATGATAGTCTTACTAAGATGTAAGCTATTTGGTTTTTTTAAAAAACCCTATCTGATACTGTAGGTTCTGCCTACTTTTTTTTGTATATGTAGAAGTAAATAGCCTTTGTAAACGTAACAGTATCATTCAGCTGGAATTTGTATGGTTTTTCTCTAAAGTATTTTGAAACATATTGATATCGTTATAGATAATATAATAAACTTTCTTGTGTGTGTGTGCGGTTTTTGGCTGAGGCTGGGTTTGAACCCACCACCTCTGGCATGTGGGGCCAGCGCCTTACTTCTTTGAGCCACAGGTGCCGCCCTAATAAACATTTTTTATTCATTTTTGTATATTGGTCTGAATGAGTTAGAAAATAAGAAAACTAATAAAACCAGATAGAGTGCCCATAAAGCAATTCACATACATCCATACATTATGTATTCACATATAAGACTTTAGAATATGATTAAAATAGAATCCTTTAATAAGTAGGGCAAGGAAGGTTTATTCAATTAATGAAGCTGAGACAACTGGTAACTGGAAAAAATGTTACATTGCTACTTCAAACCACATTACGTAAAGAATTTTGAACTAACAAAAACCAAAAAAATACTCAGATAAAAAATTTAAATACATTAATATTTTTATATTCTTGGAATGGAAAGGACATTCTCAATCTGAAGGTAGTGTAGCAAAAGTGCTAAAAATAATGAATTCCTGCCTGTGTGTTCTGTGGTTTTCTTACGTGGAAGCAATCATTTCATTAAAAATTTTACCCTGTGGTGAATGTGTGGTTGGCATTTTCATCAGTTCTGTGACAAAATTGTTCTTGTGAATGTTTTTCATGGATTTGTCAGTTTTGCAGCTCTTTCTCACATTTTTTTCTTATAAAATCTCGTATTCATGCTCTGTCATAGCCTGTCTTAAACATCTACTTCTTAATGACTTGGGTTTTCTTGGACCAGCAATTTGCAGGTTAATTCACGGGTATTAGGAGGCCCCAGGATTTCCTTCTAGGCTTTAAACCTTCCAAAGGCTTCTCCTTGCTGTCACAGAGACCACTGATTCTGATGGACATGACTTTTCTGGGAAACCTTTTTGTATGTAGTCCTGCGTCTCTGGTTCTCTGATGCAAGCTGAATCTGGAAGGGATTCTGTCACCAGCTCTGTATTATTCCCCAGATCCTTTAGCATCTGCAAACAAAGGACAGAACCTCTGCACTTCCAGGCGAGCCCTTTTACCTTCAGAGAGTATTTTTTTTAGATGGACCTTTCTGAGATGCCCTGTTAAGAGCCTTCTAGATAACCATCTTTTCTCTCCGTATCCCAATCTTGTGGCTTCTATTAAAGCTCAGCTTCCTACAAGCCTGTGCCTACTCAGTTAGATTTGTGGGTTATTGATTTTGCATTTGCAGGTGAGTTCTTCCTTTTCAGGAAGTATACTTTGCTGATGCTGTCTGAGATCTACCACTCACAATGCACCTTGACATTTGCTTTGCATTTTCTGTCCATTAAACTGTTTTTAGCAACTTAAAAAAAAAAAACTATAAATTTTGCGTGGTGCAGAGGCTCACGCCTGCAATCCTAGCACTCTGGGAGGCCAAGGTGGGTAGATTGCTTGAACTAAGGAGTCCAAAACCAGGCTGACCAGGAAAGAAACCCCTTCTCTACTAAAAACAGAAATTTTAGCCAGGCATTGTGGCAGAGGCCTCTGTTTCCAGCTATTGGAGCTACTGAAGCAAGAGAATCGCTTGAGCCCTGGAGTTAGAGGTTGCTGTGAGCTAGGCTGATACCACCGCAGTCTACCTAGGGTAACAGGGTGAGACTCGGGGGAAAAAAAAAAAAAAAAAGGAGTAGGGCAACGTATTTTATTGTTGGTATTATTTTTGACATTCTGTTTTTATTTCTCCTTGTTGGTTTTTTATTTCTTAGAGGAAGAAAAAGCTAGGTCAATCTGCTCACCTATTCATATGTAAGAGATATTTCCAGCGCTGCTAGATAAAATATGGATGTCCAGTTAAATATAAGTCCGATGAAATATGAATGTTTTTAGCATAAGTGTATCTGATATAATATTTTGGAATATATTTACATCAAATGATTACTCATACATACGAAATTCAAATGTAACTGAATATTTGTTTTTATTTGCTAAATCTGGAAGCCCGATGCTACCACAAAGTCTAATGTCATTCTAATTATCATTCTGTTATTCAGACTGTGTTTGTCCATTTTCCCGGAGGCTCATTAATTTTGTTTCCTTGATAGAATTTGATGAAAATGTGCCCTGTGGTTTATCTTTTTTTCTTATTCATGATGCTGGATACACGATAGGACCTTTCAAACTAGATCCTTATAGCCTTTAATTCGGGGGATAGACATAGATATATTTCCAGTACTCTAATTAATTAGTGGATTTAATTATTGTATATTGACCACTTAAATCTCTTTACAGTTTTGTTTGTTTGTTGCTGTTGTTTAAGACAGGGTCTTGCTCTGTTGCCCAGACTACAGTGCAGTGGCATCATCATAGCTCACTGCAACCTCAAACTCCTGGGCTCAAGTGATCCTCCTGCCTCAACTCCTACAGCTAGGACTACAGGCACATGCCACCACAGCTGGCTAATTTTTCTATGTTTAGTAAAGACAGGGTCTTGTCATGTTGCTCAGGCTGCTCTTGAACTTATGACCTCAAGGAATCCTCCCCCCTCAGTCTCCCAAAGTGCATGGATTACACCCAGCACTTTGGGTGCTGGCAACCACCAGATCCACCCTCCTTACCATTTTCAATATCCTTACTTCTTTCTTTTTTCTATTTTCTGGAAGATTTTCTTTGTTATATATCCCCAAAATGATCCTTTAAATTTTTAATTGGAACCATCAAAATTCTAATTTCTAAAAGTTATTTCTTAAGTTCAGATCACTCTTTCTTCATCAAATTATAGGCTTCTATGTGCGTGCTGTATTGTTATACACTAAATGTTTGTGTCCTGCCACCCACCGCAGATTGATATGTTGACACCTAATCCCTAATTTGAGGGTATTTGGACATGCAACCTCTGGGAGGTAATTAGGTCATGAGAGCAGAATAGAATTAGTGTCCTCATAAAAGAGGCCTCAGAGAGATCCCCCATCCCTTCTGCCATATAAGGACACAGCAAAAAGCCAACTGTCTATGAAACAGGAAGCAGACCCTCAATAGACCTTGAATCTGCTGGCACCTCCATCTGGACATCTCAGCCTCCAGAACGGGAAAAAAGACAAAATTTATGTTGTTTATAAGCTATCTCATCCATGGTATTCTACCTAACAAATGCAAACATTGTCACCTAATCATTTGTAGCCTCATATTAATCTGAAAATAAATTATGTATGGCATTTCGTTTTCGTAGCCCCAGGTGACTAAGATAACTATGTGTCTCTGGAAATTTTAATTACTATTGTCCTGCTTTTTGAAATATCTATAGAAAATCTGTTTCACCTAAGGTTCCTTTTCATGATCATTTTCTATTTCTTTTTCCTCCTAAGGTTCTTTCTATAATATCTATGATTTTTCAGTTTTCTTTCATTTGATAAGTCACTGGATAAGGAGCCAGCTGTTTTGTTGAGATATTCATACATATTCCTGATACTGATAGTCTTTTCAGCGGGACTGAATGTATTTCCAAAATGATTCCTTTGGTCTTTTGGGTTTTAAAATTTTTTTATACAGGTCTGAGAAAGAGGACTAGAAGGCTCTCCTGGTTTTGACCCTATTTGGCAACATTCCAAAACCAGACTTAACAGCTATTTTCATTTTACCGGTGCCTGGAGCCATACCTGGAAGGGTCAATGAGCATTGGCTTCAACCTCATGTCACCAGCGGTATTAACCCTTAACAAGAGAGTCAGCCTGTCCTTTGATGCTTTGAAGCCAGGCTTTGACTTCTGTCTAGCTATGAATTTCCTCGATGGCATTTTTTTTTTTTTTTTTTTTTAGACAAAGTCTCACTATGTCATCCTAGGTAGAGTGCCGTGGTGTTAAAGCTCACAGCAACCTCAAACTCCTGGGTTTAAGCGATTCTCTTGCCTCGGCCTCCCAAGTAACTGAGACTACAGGAGCCCGCCACAATGTCCGGCTATTTTTTGTTGTACTTGTCGTTGTTTAGCAGGCCTACGCCGGGTTCCAACCTGCCAGCCTCGGTGTATGTGGCCAGAGCCCTAACCACTGTGCACAGGCGCCAAGCCCCTAGGTGGCATCTTCACCTGTATAAGGGTTTCATCTACAGTGAAAATCTTTTGCATAGTATAGCCACCTCTTTAAATCCAGCTAGGTCTGGATAACTTGCTGCATGCAGTAAGAGTTGCTTCACCTTGCACTTTTCTGTTATGGAGACAGTTTCTTTATTTAAGCCTCACGAACTAACCTCTGCTAGCTTTTTTTTTTTTTTTTTGAGACAGACTCTCACCCTGCTGTCCTGGGTTGAGTGACGTCATAGCTCACACACACAGCCTCAAACTCTTGGGCTCAACCAGTCCTCTTGTCTCGGCCTCCAGAGTAGCTAGGACTATATGCGATCACCATGACAAATGCTTAATTTTTCTATTTTTAGTATAGATAGGTTCTTGCTCTTGTTCAGGCTGGTCTCAAACTCCTGACCTCCAGTGATCCACCTGCCTTGACCTCCCAGAGTGCTAGGATTATTAGGTGTGAGCCACCGTGCCTGGCCTAGGCTAACTCTTTTTAAGTCTGTATCGCAAATCTCCACAGCCAAGATAGACTAGAAGCTGATTCATTTTTATAATCATACATAAGGAGAGCCAGGCACAGTGGCTCATGCCTGTAATCCTAGCACTCTGGGAAGCTGAAGTGGATAGATTGCCTGAGCTCACAGGTTTGAGACCAGCCTGAGCCAGAGCAAGAACCATCTCTAAAAATAGCCGGGTGTTGTGGCGGGCTCCTGTGGTCACAGCTGTTTGGGATACTGAGGCAAGAGAATCGCTTGAGCCTAAGAGTTTGAGGTTGCTGTGAGCTGTGACGCCATAGTCATAGCATTTCACTGAGGGTGACAAAGTGAGACTCTGTCTCAAAAAAAAAAAAAAAAACCCAACTGAACAAACATAAAAGCAAATGTAAGGAGAACCCAATGGACATGTGAAAGATAATCTAGTAATAATTTTTAGGCAGTATTTAGGAGTGGATCCAAGTATCTCTCCCATGTGTGCATCTTCTTTATAAATTAATTCAATTGTGACATTGTATTATGTATGCATGAATTTATAGACAGTGTTGCTCTGTTGCCCAGGCTAGAGTGCTCTAAGCTTAGTGTAGCTCTCACAACCTCAAACTCCTGGGCTAAAGCAATAGCCTCTTGAGTAGCTGGGATTGCAGACATCTGCCACCACACCTGGCTAATTTTCTATTTTTATTTATTTATTTTTTTCTCTTTTTTTTTCTGGGTTTTTTTTTTGCGACAGAATCGCAAGCTGTCACCCTGGGTAGAGTGCTGTGGTGTCACAGCTCACGGCAACCTCAACCACCTGGGCTTAAGTGATTCTCTTGCCTCACCCTCTCAAGTAGCTGGGACTACTGCACCCACCACAATGCCCGGCTATTTTTTTTTTTTTTTGCAGCTGTCCTTGGTGTTTTAGCTGGCTATGGCCAGGTTCGAACCCACCAGCCTCAGTGTACATGGCCGACGCCCTACCAACTGAGCTACGGGCACCGGGCACCGCCTATTTTTAGTAGAGATGAGATCTGCCTTTGCTCAGGCTGATCTCAAACTCAAGCGATCCTCCTGCCTTGGCGTTTCAGGATTATAGACATGAGACATCTTGTTCAAACAAATATGACATGTTATTTTATTTTATTTTATTTTATTTTTTTGAGACAGATTATCACTCTGTTGCTCCAAGTAGAGTGCCATATCATCATAGCTCACAGCAACCTCAAGGTCAAGGAATCCCCTTGCCTCAGCCTTCAGAGTAGCTGGGACTACAGGCACCTGCCACAACACCAGGCTAGTTTTTTCTATTTTTAGTAGAGATGGGGTGCACTTTTGCTCAGGCTAGTCTTGAACTCATGAATTCAGGTGATCCATCTGCTTTGGCCACTCAAAGTGGTGGAATTACAGGCATGAGCCACCATGCCCAGCCCAAATGTGACATTTTAAATTGTGTAAATAAAAGATTGTGTGGCAGATAACCTCTTGATATAAGCTAGAAAAAACTCCAGAATCCTCTGTAAATGTCCCAGAAAAGAAAGGGGCTGGAGTCAGATTCAATGAATGGCTATGTAACAGCTTAGGGACAGTGAGCACAATAACACTCTGATCTTGGATTCTAAACACCATTTGGCACTAAAACTAAATGACTGATTTCAGGGTTGTGGCAGAGAAAGTACCAAATGTGTTTGGGACATTTTGTTATACGAGAGAGTAAGAAACTGCTCAAAAAATTATGGTTACAACAGTCAGCAAAAGGGATTCCAACTGGCTAGATTGCAAACCTGGGTCAAACTGAACATTCCTGGGGTTGAGTGCAGTACCTCATATCTGTAATCCCAGGGCTGAGGCAGGAAGAATGCTTCAGGCCAGAAGTTTGAAAATGTTAGGTAGTTTAGTTAGACACGAGCAAGTGGATGGTGGATACAATTAGGTTATTTCAGACTGGCTTGGGTCAGGCTGGCCTCAATTGTCATGAGAATGGGGCTGAGACCTTGCTTATAGAAGACCTTGCAGGTGGGTTGTTTTGGGGAGCTGCTTGTTTGGGGGGAGTGACAAATGTCTCAGGGACTTTTTGACATAGACAGAATGGTATAAGTTGTCATAAAAACATGTTATGGGAACAGAGTTGATCAAGACCCTGTGACATTGTATTATGTATGCATGAATTTATAGACAGTGTTGCTTCTATAGAAGTGTTGAAACTTCTAAGAAGCAACTGATAGATGCCCCTCAAAAGTTGTGTATAAAATCCAGCACTGTGCTCTCCATGATGCCTGCAGTCTTGAGGATGAGGCCCAGCCTGCTATCCAGGTCACTAAGATAAACACTTCCTTTCTTGCTAAAATTTTACTTGCTCTTGTTCTCATCAATTATTTCAGTGATTAACTTGAGCTGTCTCTGTATCGCCCTAACAAGACCAGCCTAGGTAACATAAGGAGATGCTGTCTCTCGGACAAAAAATAATTTTTAAAGAATTACCCGGGTGTGGTGGCAGGTCCCAGGCTGAGGTGAGAGGATCACTTTTGTCCAAGTGTTCAAGGTTATAGTTAGCTATGATTGTGCCACTGCATTCTATCCTGAGTGACAGAGTGAGACCCTGACTCTTAACTAAAAAATAATAGTAGCAAAAAAATGAGGCGTAGAGGGCACCAAGAGCCTGATGACCTCTGAGCAAGATGATTTGCAGCTGGGCAGCAGGCCCTCAGGCATTTCCTCCACAGGTGCTCCTTGCGGAAAAAGAGCCCCAGCCGTGGCGATCCTTGGGCACATAGTCATTGACTAATACTCCC
>CAUYRH010013273.1:0-44414 GCA_963574655.1 Perodicticus potto | reverse complement strand
AAGCACTCTTAAAAGGTATAAGAAGGGAAGAAGAGGAAGGGGAGAGAGAGCAAAGAAATTAAAACAGGAGAGGAAGAAGAAATGTACAATTGAGAATAGAAGATAATAAAAGTAGCCCAAGAAAAGAAAGTGAAATGAAAAATTAATTGTCAATGGCACCTCCAAAAAAAGGATATTCAAAAAAAAAACCTCAAAGATATTGTTCTTGTGTATATAGAAATAAAGGTCTCAGCTTAAGTGGAGTGAATTTGTAGTGCAATATACTTTGTGGACACCAGATGGCACTGTGAATGGTTCTCAGGCTTCTATGTGTTTCCAGAGTTACACTGTTACCATAGGAAATAACTCTGACTGACCAGTCGCCATTTTTGTAGTTTTGTAGTTTTTCCCCCGGTTTGCGTTGGAAGAGGTGCTTTATTTTGGATGCTCGGCTCCAAAGGACACTCCCATCAAACCTCCAAATTATGTGTACCAGCCCTCTCTTCTCAGAACTCTCCGCTCTGCCCTCCCGCTCTCTTGCAATCCGGGAACTGGAATCAGCAGAAAGAGGAGAGCTCGGTGTGCTATCGCCCACCGCAGCTACGGCTGGAGGGGAGGGGGCTCCCGCCGGTCTGTTGCTACCGCTCTGACCTGTGGCTTTTTCTCCAGCTGGAGTGCTTGGGGCCCTCTACACCACCTTCCACAGCTCAAAGTGTCTTTTCCACACCACAGGATCCCGGTCCCCCTGCGCAGTCAGACCTCACCAAGATTCTGCCCCTGGGATAGCACAGACAGAACACCTATTCCCAATGATCTGGGGGAAAAGATGCTCACCATTTGGGGCATTCCCATATGTTTGTATCTGCCTCGCATCTGAGAAGTGCGGGTCTCTGTGGGACCTAGCAGAGCGACGTTCTGGTCATCAAACTCTGAGATCCACGTTTCGGTGGAATTTTTTCCCAATTAGGTTTTGTGAGTTGTGACCTGCTGTCCTCCCTGTGGGAGGGGCCGGCTGCCCCTCCGCCGTGCAGGGGGAAACAGTTTACAGCAGTTTCCGTGGTTATGAACTATATTTCAAACACAACAATCCACCAAATCACTGTGCGTCACCAAGTGCCCATCCACTCTGACAATTCACATGGCAAATGGTCCAGTACTCCCTCCCTCTCACCTGCTGACTGGGGAGTGATGAACTATGGGACCGTCACCGTTGCCATCTTCAGGACTCTCCCCACCTCTTTTTAACATGTTGCCCTTGGGCATTAAGCTGTGGCTGCTGCAACATCCAAGGTGGGGGTCTGGCTAAGACTGTAGGTGAGCAATTTTCATGTAGTTCCTGCATCAGCACTGTTCCGTGGACTGCAGTTGGTCCTCTTGGCTGTTAAGCATTGTGGGTACATAGAGACATATCTCAGGATGCTTGACTCGGAAGTAGAGTTGTGCTTCTACTAGATTTTGTGTGCACTTTTGTTATTTGTGTGTTAATTCATCTGCAGGTTTCCTCATTTGCATTTTATTGTTGTCATTAGAGCTCTGACATGATTGATTGTTGAAATGATTTCCCATCTCAGCTGAAGTGCCCGGATGCATTACCTTTCCCTAAGCAGTGGAGAAAGGTAGGTGCGATCTGGAATTACAGACATTGGCTTCTGTGCAAGCATGTCAAAGTGTGCTATTCAGAATTTTGAAAATAAAAAACGCTGTATGAATATTCCTTTTTTTATTACGAGACTCTGATCATGCTTGATTTTGTGACAAATTGATGATAAAACTGGACTAGTCTTTCATGCAGTGGTGTTTTGTTTGGATAGCGCTGTAAATACATCTGGTTATATGGGCACGCACTTTTCAGTTGGCCACAAACTTCACTACTGCTTGGAGGTCTTAGTCTCATCTCTGTCACCTGCCTGGTTCTCTGAGGTCATCTATCTACATAGTACACAAAGCACATTTTCATATTTTTTCTCCAAAGAGAAGCAAAGAGTGAACAGACTTCTATTTGATTTATATTTTTGTTTCTCCAACTCTCTTCTGGCAGTGATTTAAAATGAACAGTGAACTGCTCAAAAAGGCTCGAGAGGAAACAAGATTGCTGAAGAGTAAACCAAGAAGGCTTAAGTCCAGGGTAGTACTATTAACTTGTCTAGTTAGCCTGTGTGTCTCTGAGGGTGATCATGATGACTGAGTGCAGCAGAGTGAGAAGTTTGTATGTTTCAAGTTTACTGTGTGAGCAACCCCAGTATTGAATGATTCTGCTTTAACTTTTTCCAGTCTTGCTGGAAATATTTTGCTCCTAAGATTCTCTTATTTCCCAAATGTTGCTAAATTCACACAGGCTTTCGAAAGCCCTGGGAAGTCATCTTCATTTCACATATTTATTTTTTCTGTTGAAAGTGTTGATCTCAGGACAAGCTGAAGTCTGAGCCTGGTGGCATTGACCTAAGTGTTTCCGCCACCTGCTCTGCTCTGTGGCCGTGGCCTTCTGCAAAGACCATATTGAGTTTGTCCACTGTTGTAAATGAAAACAATCAGTTGGTGAAAGCACAAAATTAGAAACTTCTTGGTATATTTATTTCTGTGTCTCAAGAATTCTGATTTAAAGCAGACTTTATTTCAAGTAATGTGAACAGTAAGTTGTTCAGAAGTCTCGGATGAATTAATGTTTTCTTCCCTCCACTCCAAGAAAATCTATTTAAAGCAGAGGTCAAATCTGTGCTGGATTTAGAATCTATGAAATGTAAGTCTGGAAAACAGAGCCACTTGTCTTTTTTATCCTCTACATAGTTGCAAGCACTGGGGACACTCAGGTCTTCCGCAGGCCATCATTTTCCACATATTTCTGTGTTTGTAATTTTTCTTTTGGTCTGAAAGATAAAGTGCATTGTAGCTTATATATGCTGAGTGAATTTAATTTCTTGGGAATCTTTGGGCTTATTAAATTTAGAAATAATTGAAACCTTGAAAATTGTCTTAGGAAGAATTCATTAGGCTTCAAATTATACTCAAGAAGAATGTGCTAATGTCTATATTAATCACCTCATTTAATTAACCAGATCCAGAAGTGAGCTCAGCCCACCCTTCCTGCCCCTGGCCTCTCATCTGCTTATCACTGTGGCCTTCTCCGTCTCTGTGAAGGTCGGCGAGCTGTTGCTGGACTGTGGAATCTGCGGTTCTGCTGCTCCTGTGGTCCACTGCACACATGGGGGTATACATGGGGGTGTACATGGAGGTATATGGATGTGTCTCCCTGATCCCTAGTTTTATTTGTTTATTTATGAGAGAGAGTCCCATTCTGTCACCCTGGCTAGAGTGCCAAGGCATTGTCATGCCTCACAGTAACCTTAAACTCATGGGCTCAAACGATCCTCTTGCTTCACCCTTATAAGTAGCTGGGTCTACAGGTACCCACCACCACTCCCAGCTAGTCTTTTTCTATTTTTACTAGAGATGGGGTCTCGTTCCTGGTCAGACTGGTCTTGAACTCCTGAGCTTAAGCAGCTCACCTGTCCCAGCCTCCTAGAAGGTTTTCCATCAGTAAAGATGTGAATATATTCTGTGGAACAGGCTCTGTTCGGGGCCTTGAATACAACAGTGAAAGAGCCAGCCAAGAAATACACTGATAATTCTCAGGGGTGGGGTAGGCAGGGAGCAGCATGCTTCAGTAAAAGATAGTGACAGCGGAGTGCCTTGAGGGAGATAAAGCAGCTGAGGGAAATGAGCAGCTTGCCTGGGGGAGGGGGGTGTGATTTTAAACGGGCCCTCAGGAAGGCCTCCCTGAGAAGCCACATCAAGGAGGTGGGTGAGCCACGTGGAAATTTGGGAGAAGGATGGAAGGGAGCAGGCCCATGTTGGAGAAATGGCAGGAAGCTAATGGGATCATAGTGTAAGGTGAGGGCAGAGGGGTGCTAGATCTCAATGGGTGACACCAGGCCCTTGTTTCTTATTCCGACAAGACCAGAAGCTTTGGAAGACATTGAACACAGTGCCAGATTTGACCTTCCACAGTAATAGGGTTTCTCTGTTTTATGGGCATAGAGCCCAGAGGAGAAGGTGGAAGCCTGGGAGCAATTAAGGAGGCTGCTCTGAAAGACGGGTGAGGGAAGGTGGCCCCGCAGTGCCCTGGTGGGATGTGCTCGAGGTCTGGAGCACTCTGAAGGCACAGGTAATTCTGTTTGCTGATGGGTTGAGTATGTGGCATATGAAGAAAGGAAGAATGACCTTGGAGCCCTCCAAGCAAACCCGTCTCCAGCCAGGAAACCTACAGCCACTTTAGTAATCTTTCCTCCCGTGTTTAATGGAGAGATGGGTGCAGAGAGATAAAATGGTCCACGCCCAGTGACAGCGATGCCCAGTATCCCATTGTGGGGAGGCAGTAGGGCCAGGGGCATGGGGCCGAGAGCACGTAGGCATGTTTCTCAGGAGTGACAGGCTATGGCTTGGTGGGAATGTAAAGTTTCTAGAGAAGCTGGATATCAGCATTCTCATGTGAGATCTATAGGTTTTTAAATTTTGGCTAGAAAAAAAGTTTATTGTTTTAACATGGGATGAATAATTAACTTCTGATTAACCCAATAATGGTATTTCCTGGCCACTTAAATCACCTGTGAGGAGCTCTTGCACACTCGAGCACAAACTGTTACACTCTGCTCTTCCACAATTCTTTGTGACTGTGTCTCCGTGTGTCTGGTCTTCTGATGGGCTCCGACCTTGTAATCTCTGCTTGGTTTGCTTCCATAGCCCTTTTACCCACTCATGGTGCTGGCGTCTGTGTTTATATGCTTGGAGTCTGTCTTATCACCCTCCAAGTGGGCCCCTTGAAAGCAGGGACTTTGCAGTTTGGTGTCCCCATGTCAGTGTTCTGTAACTAGTTATTGAATGTGTGACTGGCCCATCAAGCTAATGTCTAAAATACTTTTCAGAATTTTCATAGAAGGCCATTTTCACAGTACACACGCAAGAGGAAGTATCTGAGCAGAAGAGAGCTCGTGGCTCACAGTGGGCCATGAGCACAGTCTTCTGCCCAGGGCCAGGAGTCAGGAAGAAGCAAATAGTCCCCAGACAAGAGGTGGCAAGCATGTTTTCAGCACCTGCTATTTGCTATGTGAGTTGTTTATTTGCTTTTTTCACCCAAGGGGAATAGTAAGGAAATGACCCAAATGGTTCCTTTTCCCATTCTTCAGCCAACATTGATTGAAGGGTTATACGATCCACAAAGAACAAGCGGCAGCTGCCGGATGTTCAGTTAGAATTTATTGACATTCATGGGAGCATAATAATGGTCTGAGTGACTGAGTGACTGTCACCAGGCTGTCACCCAGTAGAGCAGTGAATGTCCCTAGAGAGTGGCCCTGGACGGCGCGGGGCCTGGGTGAGGCTTCCTCATGCCCCACTGTCCCCAGAACCTTCTGTGTTTCCTTCCCAGTGATGGGCTTGCTTTATCCCCTTGGCTATATGCGGACTGTGCACCCACGTTTCTCTGCTGGCTCACTGACCGCTCATCAATCACTGTTCAGTCTTTTCTGTAAAAATGTTTCTTGGTTTTCTTTGTTAACACAGTCAGAGATTAGCTTCTTAGCAAGTCCAGCCTCCTTAACCAGTCCGAGTCATATTCCGGTCTGTCTTCACACTGCCCGGGGCTGATCATCCACAAATGAAACTTTGAGTATGGCATTTTTATACCTAAAGCCTTTGCTCGCTCTCTGTAGGCTCTGGGATGAAATCCAAGTGCCTCCTTGTGGCCTGCCGGACTCCCCACCTTCTGGCACCCCCCTAACTCGAGCCTGTGGCTCCCCTGCCTTGCAGGGCTTGGGTATGTGCTGCCTGCATGT
Organism: Perodicticus potto; assembly: GCA_963574655.1. Classification (NCBI taxonomy): domain Eukaryota; kingdom Metazoa; phylum Chordata; class Mammalia; order Primates; family Lorisidae; genus Perodicticus; species Perodicticus potto. The sequence continues at coordinate 38,607 of CAUYRH010013273.1, read as the reverse complement.
GCCAGACCTATGGGGATCTTTGGCTATTTTGTGACTTTGTATTACTCTTTTCTCTCTGAGACTTTGTAGCCTCTAGAATCTTGTGCACATGATAGGCCCCAATTAGTGTAAGGTTAATTTTAGGATTTTTTTTTTTCTTGTGCTGTACTTCAGTTTAAGCATCTGTGTCCACACTAGCCTGTGTAGCATAAAGATTGCTGAGAAGAGCCCTAGCATACCCCATCCTGCCCCATTGCCTGCCCCGCCTCCCCCAGGTTGGCCATGGGTCTGCACAGCTGAGGGAGCCTCCTGGCCAGGTACATGTGTCAGGGGCAATGAGACTTCCTGCTCACACTGTCCTTGCCGTGGAGGCCTCCAGTAAAAATGGGGTATTGTCTAGTTCTTTTTTTTTTTTTTTGCTTATTTATTTGGTTTGTTTATTTTATTTTATTTTATTTTTTGAGACAGAGTCTCAAACTGTCTCCCTGGGTAGAGTGCCGTGGCATCATAGTTCACAGCAACCTCCAACTCTTGTGCTTAAGTGATCCTCTTGCCTCAGTTTTTCTATTTGTAGTAGAGACGGCAGTCTTGTTTTTGCTCAGGCTGGTCTCGAACTCCTGAGTTTAAGCAATCCACCTGCCTTGGCCTCTCAGAGTGTGGTTTGTTTATTTTATCATCATTTTTAAAATTTTATAATATTAGGGGGTACACACATTTTGTTTACATACTTTGTACAAATGGAGTCAAAGGTACAAAGTGTGCCCTTCACCCAGAGAATATGCACTGTACCCATTAGATGTGAACTTACCCAGTCCCTGCTTGACTTTTGTTGAGATTTGCTTCCAGATGTGCGCTTACGTATTGATCGCCTAGTTCCAGTTTGGTATTGGGTACATGTGATGTTTCACTTAGGTCTCCGGTTCCATCCAGGTTGTCACAAAAGATAAGAGATCACCATTTTTTTATGGTTGAGTAATACTCCATGTTATGCATATACCACGTTTTATTAATCCATTAATGTGTTGGTGGTGGTTTATTTATTTTTAAAGTTTGTATATAATAGAGGATGTCACTGCCTTTACTAACTAGAGATTTTCATTAAGAAAGTATTTTCAATTTTAAATGTGGTAACAGAGTCCCACGTAAGCACAAAATACTTTCCTAACATAGCAGAGGATTTGTGTACAGCTGTTCATTCTTTCACATAACTCTCTGTACCCCTCAGCCCCTGCTGGCTCAAGAACATGGAGGAGGTCCCGTTGGCAGGCACCTTTCAGTAACGGGCCCACATGGGCTTAGCTGTGGCCTCAGAGCCTGTGGGGGGCAGCCCCAGCCCTTCCTGTCCTGTGCCTTTGCTTTAGTAGGTGCCAAATATGAGCCCATGGTCAAGTTTTCGTTTTCTTCGCGAGGCTACAGCCTATTTGCACAGCCTGTAGCAGTTACACATGCATTTGGAATATTTTCTTATTATAATCTCCCTTCACTATTTCTCTTTCAGAATTTTTTTTTACTGTTTTCATTTGCTATTTGCACACACTTAAATACAGCCTGGGCATATCACAATTTTTCTGAAAGGCAAGGAGACTTAAGAAGTAGTTAAGTGCAGTGGCTGTATCTATAAATTATTAAAGTAAAAAAGTTAGGTCCTCTACAGGTCAGAGAATTAAATGATTAAGTTGAGATTATTATCTTCATTTTTTTACATGGCATCTGTATGGCTTGTTCAAAGAATTTGAGTATCTCTTTTAAGAAATTAGTTTTATCATACAGCAAATAAGTATTTTTACTTATAATGATTGCATTGCTTATAACATGCTGCTTATGATGACATAATAGACATTCACCATGAGACAAATGTAGATCTTAACGAGATTAATGAGTGCTTTGTCTTCCTTTGCTGAAGTTTAACTGACATACTTAATCACATAGTTCATTAAAAACACTTTGCTAACTTTAGTTATCTAGAAATTAATTTCTATAATAGTTTTGTTCTTAATATAATCCTCTTTGTGTTTAGTTTGGGCACTTAATAATTCTTCCAAGAATCAAAGAGACTTTAGAAATAGTAAGTGCATTGGCTATACCATTGATATGTTAAAATTAAAATTTTTAATCCTAAAAGGTCAAGAGATTAACTAAAAAAAGGTTATAATTTCATAGTAAAATTATTCTTAATATGATGACACTGAGTGTGGCAGGGATTCAGTGTGTTGCTTAAGAATACAGTTGTCTTCCAGAGATCCAATCTGGGCAAATATGTGACAGGCAACTGTTCCATGGAATTAGAGAGGTCATTTCATACAGAGTTGAGAAATGTTTTATAAATGCTAATTTTACATTTTACTTGTAGGAGAATCACACTTTTAAATAATTATCTTTTAGAAAAAGTTTGCCTTCTCTAAGAAGAATTCCATGTTTTCAAAAATTACAAAAAGGATCCACAGTTGAGATTCAAATAGTAGATTCTCCTTAAAGCATATTAATTATTTTTAAGATCTCACTATACACAGGTATTCAAAACTATATTTGTTTAGCATAGAAGGGGAATCCTGGCACTAAAATGAAAATCTAGTTTGGGGGAAGAAAATAAATTAAGTATATTAGGTCTGCTATTTAATATCCTTCTAGAAGTGAAAAAAAAGTACATATTTTCAGGATTTTTTAAACCTCAATGATTTGAGCCCTGTCATAACTGTTAGTCAAATTTTCTTTCAATAAATAGTGGTGATTGATAGTTTTGAAAGTTTGGCTCCAAGGCCTGAGTGAATAAATAGTTTCTTTCTTATAAATAATCCTTGCTCATTAACAGCCATGGCCGTTCTCGCTTATGCAGCTCATTTCCCGACTCTCTCCTCTAACATTGCCTGGGATGTCTTTTCAGGAAAATGTGGATTTTTAGAGCTTTGAGATTAAAAAGAAGAAGAAGCAAAGAAGAAGAAAATATGATATCCCAGCCACCCTGCAGAGGTTCGTAGGGCAAGCTACATCCACAGTTGTTACTGCCCTTCACAAAAATGTCACCGGCATGCCACACGAATGATCCCACATTACTAAGTTACATCTCTTGAAATCCCAGCAAACAAAAATTCATTTCATTCACTAAACATGAAAAGATGTTCAAAACAATTGGTCATTTGGGAACTACCGAGTAAAACCACCAAATGTAATACCACACAGCCACTGGGATGCTGAAATTAAAATGCCTGAGCACATAAGCATGGGCGAGCCTGAGGACTAGCTGCATAGCTCCCCCTAACTGGTGGGACCCTACGACCACAAAGCCCCTTTGGGAAAGCAGCCTTGCAATTTCTGCAAAGTTAACCACCTACTTGGTCTGTATGTATCTGCATGTATGCTGTGACTGAGTAACTCTAATACTGGATTTCTGCCCAAAGGAAATAAAACATGTGTCCATAAAAAGACTAGTCACACATATTCACAGTAGAATCAATCATAATATTCTCAAACTGGAAACAACTTAAATGTACAATAATGGGTGAATGGATAAACACATTTTGGTATATTCACACATTGGGATACACTTGACAACAAAAAGAAATAAACTCTTGCTAGGGGCATTTACATTGGATGAGTCTCAAAGCATTAGGTTAAGTGAATAAACCAGACAGAAAAGACTATAAACTGTGACTCCATTTATATGACATTCTAGAAGAGCCAAAGCCCAGTGACAGATTGTTGGCAGGGGCTGTGGGTGCGAGGTGTGGATTGTCTGTAGAGTAGTCGGTGGGAACGTGGGGGATGATGGACATGTTCTTTATCGTGATGGTTGTGGGGATTACATGACTATAGACCAGTGCTTTCCAACCTTTGTAATCTCACAATGCACTCGAACCTGTAGTTAAACTTCCACAACACACTTAAATTATGTTGGTCAAAAAAAAAAAAGAATGTGTTTCCTGTGCTTTGAACATATTTAAAAAATAATTTAATTAATGATCTTTACAAATTTTCACAGCACACGGGTTGAAAATTACTGCTGTATACCTTTGGAAAAACTCACTTAAATCATACACTTAAAATGGATTAGCTTTACTGTGTGTTAATTGTACCACAATATACTAAGAAACAACAAAAAAGTCCTCTGTGGAGGTTCAGATTCTAGGGTGAATTCAATACGTTGGGTTGGCTTACTCTGAGAACGTAAGAATTTTTTTCTCAGAAATAGAAACACTGTCTGGGAGGCCAGTGCAGAGAAACCCATGATGGGTATTAGTGGTAAAAGGATGACCTCAGGGTGCCAGCTAGGCACCTGGGTGCTGCAGACAAGAGGGCAAATATTCCCTGAAAATGTTAGCTTCATGCCTGTGAGATATCATCTCCTTTTCCTTCAAATTATTAGTATATTTTTGCTATTATAGGAAGTCCTTGAAACATTACACATTTAGCAGAAATTCCTCTTACCTACTTATAAACTTTAAATTTAGAGATATTCCTAGATGGGAGCAAAGCCACATCTAGAGCAAAAAGGTGTCAGCTCTGCCTGCCACCAGCAGTGGCCAGTAGAGGCCTTGGGTAGTGGCTTCAGGTTTCATTAGCAGCACTTCAACTAACCCATGCCCAGCTTCTGAATTGGAGAGCAGACTCCATTCTCCTGGATTAACCTTTTAGCCCTTAAATTTTACCAACTTTTACACCCATTAAGTTACATAAATGTAGATGCTTTGAACAGTATCAGTGCTGTCAAGAAAGTGGTGTGATTATATTGGAAATGAACACAACAGTAGAAAGAGCATGAAAGTGGCAGGAAAATGGTGACTGCCTCTGCACAGGTGTGAGATTCCGGACAACACAGTGACCTGAAGGCTGGGAGAGGGGAAGGGTGAGGAAAGACAGCAGCTAGCAAGGGACAAGAAAAATAGATTGGGGGAGTGGAAATAAAAGCATTGAACTACAGGCTAGAGATAGAGCATTTTCATTAGACACTCACTTGCCCAAATTAATCCAGAAGGGAGTCTGCGTCCAACTCAGAGGCTGGGCATGGTTTGGCTGAAGTGCTGCTAATGAAATTTGAACCATCCACTTTCAGCATGGTCAGCTTTGAGCACCTTGGAATTTGCAGAACTTCAAAGTGAAGGCTGAGGCAGCTGCTGCTACCATGGCATCTAAGAAATCCCTATGGTACTGCTGAGGCACCCAGGAGAAGGGCTTCTGCCCGACAGATTTCAATGTTGCTGAAGCCGTTTAATTTTGAAGAAAGGTTCTTGTCATTGCAACCTGGTAGAAATGCATCCAGGTTCCAGAAATTTTTATTTCTCCTGGTTTGTTTATTAAATCCAAAGTGATTAACAGTGCAACTGCCTTTTGGATCCCCCTATGTTGAGCAGGTCTGTACCTCCCCTGACTTCAGGGTCCATCAGATGAGCTTCTGAGGATCCTCTGCAAATGAGCAGATGCGCAACCTTCTCCTGAGATTACAGGATGGCATTGTCTATGGCATTTATGTTATTTTATTTGAAAAACTGGAAATGGAAAGGCAAGTGCTCATCTTGCTAAAAAAAAAGGCAAGGTTCACAATAGAACAAAGCTGGGGAAAAAGTTGGCTTTGGTAAGGGCACAGTTGTCCCTATAGTTGCTCACTTTGACATTAAGTTATGTGTGTTTTTAATGGTTAAGGAAAACAAAAGTAGAGAACATGCACGGAAAGATGGAAATACATGGTTTAATATTAATGTTTAAAAGAAAAATTCTAATTAGGGATTTTGGAGTGTTTCTTATCTTTCTGGGAATGAAACCTGCAGCCGTAACTCCCAGTGCCCCTCATAACAGCTAAGTCCATTGTAACTTTCAGTAATTGGTTTTTTAGTAAAATAAGAGACTACAGTATAAATTTTAGCAACTAGGCTAAATGGCATTAATGGGCCCTGGGATCCAGCCATAATTTGTAACATCATTCCTCTGGGAAAATGGATTCTAAGTGCTCAATAACTACCTTACAAATAGACTCTTGAATCACAGTCCATTGGAGAATAAGGAACTATTTGTGATGGTAATACCTTCGATCGGCTTGCTTGAGAACTGCGCAGAAGGAACCTATATTCTACCACATGTGTGTGTAGCCAGCTCGTCTGGGTTTGATCAGAGATTATTGCTGAGTGGGCATGCAGAGCGTAGGAATTAAAACTGTACACTAGAGGCTGGAGACAAGTTATGGGTGGAATTCGAAGGATGGCACTGAAGAGATCTTGGTGGGAGGAGAGGTGTTTCATCTCAAAGACCAGTATATGAATCTGAACAGGTGAAGGGAAAAAGCAGGTGGAAAATGGATCAAGCGGGAGAAGGAGTTGGAGACAAAAAGGCCAAGGGTGAGGAAGTAAGGAGGATTGAGAACCCATCATTTTTAAGGAAAATGTAGTGCGGAATGTACCAGCAAGGCTATATGTGAATAGTCCACATATAGGTCAAAGAGATGCCCCACAAGACCTGTAAATAATCTCTTAGAGATGTTGTATTGGAACAATTAGCATCAAAACTTACACACCTCAATATTTTTTTTAGTTCAACACATTATTGAGCACCTGCTGTGAGTCAAAATGATAAAATTTCAGCCAAGCATATTACCTATATCACATTTCCAGTTTCGTGTAATTCCAGCCAAGCACAAAAATGAACCAGAGCAGGCCAAGGTAAAATGGTGGTGAGTGTCTAGAATCCGCCCATAAAGAGAAAATTAGATTTTTATTATTTTATCCTTGATTTAGTATATTTGTCAGCCTGATTGTGTCATAAGATTTATTATGAGAGTAAACAATACAGAATATGTCCTTGGTATTATTTTCTGTCACCATGGGACACGGAAGGCATGCCAGGGACTGTATCTTGGCATCTTGGTTGGTTGGTTGTCATAGGGGTGATGCATGAAACTGCTCAATGGAACCCATCTTTGCTTGAGAACATTATTAACATAGTACACTCTTTGCCAGGGTGTGAGATTAATACCTGATTGATGGACTGTAAGAAATGTCTGTTATTGCTGTAGCATGACTTAATAATGCTTGGTGCTCTCTTTGCACGTGGGCAGGTTTGGGGGTGTCATTTGCTTCTACACGGAGCCCATCTCCCACACGCCTGTCCTGCCCTCCACGCCGAGTGCATCAGCAGCCTGCTCTCCTGTGCTCTGCAGTGTCTGTCACCACACTTGCTGTTTTGTATGAGAAGGCTTATTCCATATGGCAGACATGGCACAAACATTGCTTTCACACTGGCTGTGTGGCCCTTGTTGCCATGGTCCCACATCACCTCCTTTCATCTGAGTAACCATCATGACAAGGACAGTGTTGCATCCCCAGTGGGCTTCCGCCGTTCCTTCTGTCTCTGCCCGGGGCTGCGATATGAAAGTACCATACACTGGGTGGCTTAAACAGCAGAAATTTATTCCTTGTGGTTGTAAAGGCAGGGAAGTCAAGATGAAGGTGTCAGGAGATCCATCATCGGGCGCGGGCAGTCTGCTATGGCCAACTGTCTTCTTACTGTGTCCTCATGTGGCAGTGGGGGACCAAGGAGCAAGCCCTCTGGTCTCTTAGGAGGGCTCTGATCCCATCGTGAGGGCTCCGCCTTCATGATCTAATCACCTCCCAGAGGCTCCATCTCCAAATATCATCACACTGGGGGTTATGATCTCAACATAGGAATGTTGAGGGGCTTCAAATAGCACCTTTCATGGTTCAACCTGAAAATACTCCAGCTTGGTTTGACCCCCGTTTGCCAGGCCACAACAGGCTGTGACTTAGTGAGAGGCTCTCGTTCATGTTCCTCTGTGCCCCCTGCCCTGTTGCCATTAGGACTCCAGTTTCCTTTCAGGTCCTCCTTCTATACTTTGTGAGGACAGAGAAGTGGGGTTCTGCATGTCTCCAAAACATTGGTTTTTGTGACCACATTTCTGCAGCTCCTCTTCTCAGGCCCTGGGCTTGTTTTGGAGGGGCCTCAGAGTCTCACAAACTACTGGGTGGTCATCAACCAGTTCTTGGGCACCTCCCCACTCCTCCTCCTGCTGAGGAAGAAGGGCCTTTGGTGTGCAGTCTGTCCCCATGGATCTTCCAGAAATAACCCTTCATAGAGAAAATACTCCCTAATAAATCTCTATATACTTCTGTTTGCGCTATGCTCTCTTTAAGAAGAAGCCAATAAAATCCACATTTCAGGGATTTTATTTCTCCCCTTTTTCTCATTGGATCCAGGAACAAATCCATGGGAGAGGCCCATGGGCATAAAAGACACTGGGATAGACAAGCCTTTGCTGCAATCCTCAGACCCAGTCTGTGTACCTTGCATTTGTCCTTTGGTGCAGGGCTTCTTGGGAAGTTTTCCTGCCCTCTGTGCATCAGCCCCTGGCAGGCATGCCCTCCAGAATTGCTCAGACCTGTTTGAGTTCCCTAATGAACATGCCCAGGCTGCCAAGCTGGGATTTCCCTAAGTGGGAGGAATTTTCTTCTTTCTCCTCAGATTCTAAAGGACATACTGTTTTTATACATAAGGTAAGCACAGATGTTTTCAGGATGCTTGTTTGAGATTCAGAATTATATAACTAACAATAAAAAGGATTTATCTCTTTGTTAGTCATTTGTGTATTGCAGGCATACCTCAGAGGTACTGAGGATTCGGTTCCAGACCACCATAGTAAAATGAATGTTGCAATAAAGCAAGCCACACTATTTTTTTCATTTCCCAGTACATATGAGGGTCACTACGAAAGTTATGAGACAGACTTTTGTATTTTGTTTTTGTATTTTTTGAAACAGAATCTCACTTTGTCACCCTAGAGTGCTGTGGCATTACAGCTCATAGCAACTTCAAACTCTTGGGCTCACATGATTCTCTTGCCTCAGCCTCCCAAGGAGCTGGGACTACAGGTGCCCACCACAAGGTCCGGCTATTTTAAGAGAAGAGGTCTTGCTCTGGGTCAGGCTGGTCTTGAACTCATGAGCTCAGGCAATCCACACATCTCGGCCTCCCAGAGCGCTAGGCTTACAGGCATGGAGACAAGGTTTTATATTGTCTTTTATTTCACTTCGAAGAAACATGGTTGGCAGCAGTGTCCTTTCTGACTCATTCATGCGAGTTTCAGCTTGTTTGGCTTGTTGGTGTTGCTGGGAGGGCTTCATCTATTTGCACCTGCATGTATATTACTTTCCTTGGTTTTTGTGCATCTAAAACTTTCGTAATGACCCATATATGAAAATTGTATTTATATTATGTCATGTGATAGCATATGTTAAAAGAGGAATATACATACCTTAATTTAAAAATATGTAGTTATTAAAAAATGGTAACGGGTATTTGAGCCTTCAGCAAGTTTTAATCTTTTACTGATGGAGGGTCTTGCCTTGATGCTGTTGGCTGTGACTGATCAGGGTGGTGGTTGGTGAAGTTTGGGATACATGTGGCAGTTTCTTAACATAAGGCAACAGTGAAGTTGACAAATAACTGACTTTTTCTTTCATGAAGGATTTCTCTGTTGCATGCGATGCTATTTGGTAGAATTGTACCCACAGTAAAACTTCTTTTAGAATTGAAGTTAGTCCTCTCAATACCTGCTGCTGCCTGATCAGCTAAGTTTGTGTAATATCCTAAATCCTTTTGTTGTCATCTCAGCAGTGTTCAGAGCATCCTCCCCAAGAGTAAATGCCATCTCAAAAAAATGCCTTCTTATTGGGTGCTGTGGCTCATGCCTGGAATCCCAGAACTTTGGAAGGACAAGGCAGGAAGATCACTCGAGCCCAGGTGTTTGAGAACAGCCTGGGTAACATAGCTAGTAGACCTCTTTGTCTCTACAAAAATTTAATAATTAGCTGGGGCTGGTGGTGTACATTTTTAGTCCTAGCTACTTGGGAAGCTGAAATGGGAGGATCTATTGAGCCCAGGAGTTTGAGGCTACAGCAAGCTGTGGTCATGCCACTATATTCTATCTAGCCTGGGCAACAGAATGAAACCCTGTCTCAGAAAAAATAAAAAAAGAAAAATACTCCCTTGGTTTAGCCATAACAAGTAACTCCTTGTCTATTGACATTTTCTCATGCCATTCTAACAAATCAGTCACATCTTTGGGCTTCACTTCTAAGTCTAGTTCTCTTGCTGTTTCCACCACCTCTTTAGTTACTTCCTCTGCTGAAGTCCAGAACCCCTTAAAGTAATCAATGAGGGCTGGAGTCAACCTCTTCCAATTACTATTGATGTATTAACATTGGTATTTTGACATCCTCTCAGTAATTAATGATTTTTTTTTTTTTTTTGAGACAGTCTCAAGCTGCAGCCTTGGGTAGAGTGCCATGTTGTCAGAGCGCACAGCAACCTCCAACTCAGGCTCGAGTGATCCTCTTGCCTTAGTTTTTCTATTTTTAGTAGATACAGGGTCTTGCTTTTGCTCGGGCTGGTGTCAAACTCATGAGCTCAAGCAGTCCACCCACCTCGGCCTCCCAGAGTCCTAAGATTGCAGTGTAAAGCCACCGCACCTGGCCCTTAATGAATATTATTCTTAATGTCATGTAGAATGGTGAATCCTTTCCAAATGGTTTTCAATTTTCTTTGCATAGATCCATAACAGGAATCACTATCTATGGCAGGCGTGGCCTTATGGAATATATTTATTAAATAATAAGACTTGAAAATTGAAACATCTCCTAGATCCAGGAGCTATAGAATGGTTGTTGTGTTAGCAGACATGAAAACAATATTAATCTCTGCATATATTTTCATCTCCATCAGAGCTACTGGGTGACTAGGTGCATTGTCAGTGAACATTAATATTTTGAAAGAAACCTTTTTTATCTGAGGTCAAAAGTGGGCTTAAACTATTTAGTGAACCATGCTATAAACAGTGCTGTCATCAAGGCACTGCTGTTTCGTTTCTAGAGCATAGGCAACACAGTTCTTAAGGGCCCTAGCATTTCAGAATGGTCAGTGAGCATTGAGCACTGTGTTCAACTTCAAGTCACCAGCTGCATGAGCCCCTAAAAAGAGAACCAGCCTGTCCTTTGAAGCTTTGAAGTCAGGCGTTGTCTTTTCCTCTCTGGCTAGGAAAGTTCCAGCTGGCCTCTTCTTCCAACAGAAGACTATATTGTCCACTTTGAAAATGTAGTGTAGCCACTTTCATTAAGGGTCTTAGCTATATCTTCTGGATTACTTCTTGCTACTTCATATTGCACTCTTAGGTTATGGAGATAGCTTCTTTCCTTAAACCTCATGAACCATCCTCTGCTAGCTTCAAACTTTTCTTCTGCAGCTTCCATACCACTCTCAGCCTTCATAGAATTGAAAGGAGTTAGGGCCTCACTCTGGATTAGGCTTTTGCTTAAGGGAAGGTCTGTCCAGACTACTAGAACTTTCTCCATATCAGCAGTAAGGATGTTTCACTTTCTTATCATTTGTGTGTTCACTAGAGTAGCACTTTTGTTTCAAGAACTTTTCCTTCACATTTCCAACCTGGCTAAGTATTTGTTGTGAGAATCGTAGCTTTTGGCCCATCTCAGCTTCAGGCATGCCTTCCTTGTTAAACTTAATCATTCTAACTTTTGATTGAAAGTGAAAGATAGGCAGCTCTTCCTTTCACTTGAAAACTTAGAGACCATTATAGGGTAATTGGCCTGATTTCAATATTGTTGTGTTTTAGGAAATAGGCTGAAGAGAGGGAGAGGGATGGGAATGGTTGATCCATGCAGCAGTCAGAACACACCCAGCATTTATGGATATTAAGTTAGCTGCTTTAAATGGGTGTGGTTTGTGGTACCCCCAAACCATTAGAATAGTAACATGAAGGACACTGATCATACAGATCATAGTAACAGATATAATAATAAAGCAAAAGTGTGAAATACTGTGCAGGTTACCACAGTATGAAACAGAGACACAAAGTGAGCACATTCCATTAGAAATATGGCACTGATAGACTTGCTTGGCACGGGGTTGCCGCACACACCTTCCATTTGTGAAAAATGCAATTGCCTATGATCTGCATTGAGGCAAGGTACGCCTGTATTGTCACTGCCTGAAGTAGAAGAAATGTGTATTTTTCTTGATACAGGAAATTCTTCACATGTATTCTGGGGAAGAAGAATGAGTTTTTTTGAGTGTTTACTATGTGCCAAGCCCAGGGCTCAGCAGTTTGTATTGATTAGCTCCTTTATTCATAAGAAAAATTCATGTGCTCTCAGCTCTGTCTTACATGTGATACTTTAAGAGGTTAAGTGTCTTGCCCAAGATCCCAAAGGTAAAAGGTGAAGAGTTGGTGGTAGACCCCAGCCTATCTGACCACAGTGTAGGGCTCTAGACTATATCTTTCTTCCATAAATCTTTCTTATATTGTCAAAAGTTGCTTTTTGAGAATGAAAATTGGACATTAAGACAGTGGAACCTGTTTCTGTCTTTGTGATAGTAGCTGATCCTCAATTTAACTAGTGATAGAAGATTCCTGTTCATTAAATATATTTAAGACTACAGTTTATGTTATATGATAAATTCCATGTAAATGTAACTTAATAACTAAAGGACTGGCATTCAGCAGAATAATTTCAGCAGACTTCTTTATTTCCTGATTAACTTAACCAGATTTTTTTTTTAAATGGGCCAAAAATCGCATTCTTATATTTGAGTCAGATCTCCTACTTTGTTGTCATAAATTTACTTGGAAGCTCAGGACATCATTTTTTTCAATCTTAAGGGTGGTTCTATGCTTTAATTTCATGTGATAATAGATATTATACCAAGGTGCTTTTAAGACTAGTCGTAATGTTTTTAGTAGCTTTTAGCAGTTTAACTTTATTTTAAATAAATTTCAGATTACTGTCAGGATACAAATGATTAGGTCACCATGTTTGCGTTTGTTAGGTGAAGTCCCTCTTGGAATTGTGTTCCTGCAGCCAGGAGGTGTGCCATATATCCTTGGCAATTTAACTTGATGACATATTTTCTATAACATGTGAAAATGACCAGCTAATTTTTTTATCCTGACAATAAGACATGAAGAGAATGGTTTAGTCTGATGATCTCAGCAGGAAAAGAAATTAATCTTTTCTTTTGTTTTTATATCTCTTGATACCTTCTGGTTGCTCTAAATATTATCTTGTGCGAACTAAGGAATGTTATCATTTGCCACTCAAGTTCCAGTAATGCTGTGTTTTCCTGACAAGAACACTTATTTGTATGGAGTTTCCTATTGTAGGGACACCAAGAATAATGTGTATGTCGTGTAAGGAAGGAGTCATTGTGAACACTGAATGAATCTCATCCTGAGGATGCTGTCACCCAGGAAACAGACCTGGAAAGCATTCCAGTGAAATTTTTATGTGTAACTGCTCCAAGTTGAATTGTGTTTGTGTATTTTACATTAGAATGGGCGTGTTCTTATTTCAATGAACTTCCTTTTGAATTGTTAGTTTGTTTTTGATATATTATCAAACACACAAAAATGTGATTTCCCCCCACTCTTGTTTCAGGCTACAAGGGCAGCCATTACTCAGCACTGCACTGACCTTGGAAATCTGTTGGGCAAGGAAAACGACGTGGCCCTCATCATCGACGGCCACACCCTGAAGTATGCGCTTTCCTTCGAAGTCCGAAGGAGCTTCCTTGACTTGGCGCTCTCCTGTAAAGCAGTCATCTGCTGCAGGTAGGGCCCTACGGGCTGTGCGTAATTCATATTCTGATGTGTCTATATGAAAGAAATCAGTGATGGGAATTCTAGGCATAAAGTTTTGTACACAAAAAAGGCAACACAAAAATAGAAATTTATCTTAACTGTTGGTTCACAGATTTCCCAGAAGGTAAGTTACTGGTTTTTACATTTTAGTTTTGTTTTCTGAGGAGATAAAAGGAGTAAGAACCAAGGTTTCTAGTCATATTCACAATGGGAGATAAATTGGAAAAACCACCTGCCTCAAGCTGGTTTGGAAAGTTACTAGGGCCCTACATATTGGATTCCTCCGTTCTACACATGTCTGAGCTCAATTTCCAAGACCTGTGGGGCTTTGAGGCCTCTTTTCTGATGTTTAGGGGGTATTTCTTTTCAGTTAACAAGGAGCTTTGGTTGAGTTCATCTGATAACAATTTTTGCGTTAAGATCTGACCAGAAGTCTTTGTTGGTTCTTCATTACTCTGGGGTTTTTCTTTGCAGGAGGGCAGGCATTGGAGGGGCACTGTTACATTCCGTGGGCTGATAGCTACATGGAGGTCCCTCTCTGGTAGAGAGTTGAAAGTCAAACAGAATTTAAAAGAAAATAAACTACTGGAAAGATGAGTGGTCACCAAACCCCAGGGAGAGCCAGAAAGCCTGCCTGGGGGAGCCTCGGTATTAGAGAGGTGTGCTGGTTTTGTGCCTGTGGTCACAGGATGTTCAAGTACCGTGGGGTTGAGGAACAAATTGGACTGTGTTGGAAACCACAAATGAGAACTCCTGCCTGGAAACCTGGTGCAGCTATGAGGGACATAGGATAGTGAGGAGTGACCAGAAAGGTTATTTCCTAGAAAGGAAATACCATCTTCTTGTTTTATAATGGGCTTCTCTCTCTCTCTTTTTTTCCCAAACAGCTTTATTGTGCTATAATTCACATGCCATACAATTTACCTATCTGAAACAATTCACAGGCTTTTAGTATAGTCAGAGTTCTGTCACCATCACCGGTTTCAGAATATATTTTCATCACCCCCCAAAGAAACCCCTATATCCTTTCTCATGTAACCCCTATCCTTTTCCACCTCCCGCCTCCACTAAATAACCACTAATCTACTTACCTGTGTAGATTTGTCCATTTGACACATTTTCATATGAATGGAATCATAGATACGATGTGTTCTTTTTCTGACTGGTTTCGATTAGCTTATTTTCAAGGTTCATTCCCTTTGTTGCCCGTGTCAGTATTTCATTCTTTTCATGGCGAATAATACTCCATTGTTTGGATATACTGTGTGTTGTTCATCCGTTTATCAGTGTGTCAACATTGGTTGTTTACACTTTTGACCATTATATATGATGCTGCTATAAAGACTGACAGAAACTTTTTGGGGGCCTTAGTGCACCTCTCTTGGGTATGTACCTAGTAGTAGAATTGCAGAGTCATGCGGTAACTCTGTCTAGCTTTTTGAGGAACTGTCAGACTATTTCCTTTTATGTTTCCACCAGCGATGTGATCTTTCAATTCCTGTCTTTTTAGTTAGTTATCCTAGTGGAGGTAAAGTGACATCCCATTGTGGTTTTCATTAGCTGATGTTAAGCTTATTGGCCATTTGTATATGTTCTGTGGAGAACAGACTTTTCAAATCCTTTGCTTATTTTGAAATTAGATTATTTGTCTTTTTATTATTGAATAATGGGGGTCCTTTATATACTTTGGATACAATAGCTCATCAGATAAATGATTTGTAAATTTTTCTCATTCTGTAGGTTGCCTGCTCACTTTCTAGATTTGTGTTGTTTACAGCACAAGAAGGTTTTAATTTTGATGAAGTCTATCTTATCTTTTTTTCTTTTTGTGTTTTTGGTGTCATATCTAAAGAGCTTTCCTTTTTAAGAAGTAGACCTTATGTTTACCTTGCTGGATTGCATTTGAGCATTTTAGATTAGGGACACAAAAATAGAGAGAAGGGTGGAAAGAATGGGGGACAGATTTCTTTTTTCATAATTTTCTCTTTGTGTCTATGTTGTAAAGTTGCTGAGTGAGTGGGTACTTGATTTTATGAAATCCTCAGCACTGGAGGTTATTACTGTTTCACCCAGAGCTTCAAGTAGGTCACCTCTGCCTGCCATATGTTATGTTGGCCAAGGGGCCATCCCCCAACCTATTGGTGGACAGAAACAAACAAGAGCACGAAAAACAGCATGAGAAAATATGGAAAAGTCTGGTGAACTGTAACTCAAAGCAAACACACTAAAACCTTGTATGGTTTTTGAAAGGGAAATCAAAATGAATCCAATTGGAGTCTCAGGGGAGGGCCGGGAATGCCTGCAAGGTTTTACAGGAACAAGCTCTTTCCTTGCCAGGGTGCTTGATACTAAAAAAAAAGAAACCCTTTCTTCCCTTCTTTCCTTGGCTGCTTTCATGGTGCTTTGTGTGTTCCGTAGGCTGTGTGCCTAAAGACTTTGCAGGGAGGAGTTCAAACTGGAATTGGCATAGAAAGAGGAAATTTCAAATTACATACCGTTATAGTCTAGAAAATGGAAGCATTAATTGAAAAAAGCAATCTAGGATAGTGCACTACTTTCCTGCTCTAGGAGACATTTCTTGGCTGATCTCATACTCAAGATTTAAGAAAAAAATAATCAACACATACTTAGAAAAGAGAAGAAAAGCAAAAAGCATTCATATGTTTCAGATGTACTTAACTATTCATTGAAAATTTAAACTCAATCAAAATTGAATATGTGACTTCAAACATAAAGTTGACCTTAATTCCACTTTTCATCTTTAAAATGTAATAGCTGTGAGAGTTACTAAAGGTTCTCTAATAGTAGAGAAAAAGTAATTTTTTTCAGAAAATGATGCTTTTTTATGAAATCATTAGGCATTTTCTTATTGATTCAGAGATTGGTGAATATTGTATAAAAGCGATAAATATCTTTAAACTAAAACAGTATTTTAGGCAGTTAAAAAGGGAGAAATGCAGAAATTTGTTAAATATTTTGCTAAAGTTAGAATCAAACAGTTTTGCTAATTATGCCTTGCTATGCCCAAATGTCTTCCATGTAGTTAAGTCCTGAGGAGGTCGTACTGTAGTCAGAACACTTACCAGTCTGTACTGCAGTTTTCTGAGTACTGCCAGGGATGTTGCAGATATGATAGATTATTTGTTCACATCTAAACTGATGCGTCCAAGAAGATTTTTGTTGTGGGCTTGTTATTTGCATTGTAGTTATCTAGCTGTCATGAGCAGATAGACAACACGGTCTTTGCCAAGGGTGAATAACAGAGTAGGTTATGGTATTTGCCCCAGTTCTTGAAGTCAGGCCGTTAGTGAAGCTGGCATACCCAAGTCTCTGTCTGGCCACGTGCAGCAAGCCCATTTTGTTACTTTCCTGCTTTGCAGTTCCTTTCAGCACTTGGTACAGTTGGTCTACCCTTGAAGGATTCTCTTCTCCATCTGACACCTCTGCCTTCTCCCTAGTTGTGTCTCCTTCATGGGTTCCCTTTCTGGCTCCTCTGAAATGGTGCTTTCCTAAGGTGTTGCCTCTGGCCCTGTCATTCCTGTGTCTTCTCCCCAAGTGCCTTCTGTCTGTTCTCATGGCCTCTTCCATCTTATATATCTGTGATTCTCAACACCAGCTTCACGTTACCTGAAGACTGGATTATCTGAAGAACTTTTAAGAAAAGATTTTCCTATAAAGCTAAACATGACGTGCTATCTGACCCAGCAATTTCACTCGTATGTATATACCCCAAATAATTAAAAACATGCCTATTCACAGCGGCACTGTTCACAGCAGCCAGAAATAGGAAACAACCCAGATGTCCATCAATTCATGACTGAATAAGCAAAATGTGGTGTATCTATACAAAGGAATAGTATTCCTTCATGAAAAGAAAGAAGGTAGTGACACATAATGTAATACAGGTGAACCTTGAAGACACCTGAGTGAAAGAAGCCAGTCACACAAGGCCACATGTTATGATTTCATCCCAGTGAAATATTGAGGACAGGCAGATCTCTAGAGCCCGAGCCCAGTAGTGGTTTCCACTGGGCTAGAGGGGAGGAAGAATGGGAAATGATTGCTTAGTGGCTAATAGAATCTCCTTTTGAGGAAGATGAAATGTTTTGAGACTGGATTTAGTTGATAGCTGCACAATATTGTTACCATAATAAATGCCAGTGAACTTTTTATGGTGAAAATGGTGAGTTTTATGTTATGTGAATTTTACCTCAATAGAAGAGTATAAATGAATGAAACAGTTCATCTATTTCAATGAAATGTTTGTTTAATAAGGAAAGTGAAATGTTTGAATGAAAGTTTCATTCTTATGAATGACATATTGGTTGAAAGAATATAAACAAAAAGATTCTGATTCCCGAGCCCTCCCCCAGAGCAATGGAATTAGAACTGGGAATTTTATGAACTCCACTCTAATGAGCAGTGAAGATTGACAGTGTCAGTGTCCCTAATCTGCTAATCCTTCATGGTCCCTCATGGCCCCTCTTCTCAGACCCTTAGTTCTGCATCTAGGACTTTTTTACACCAGCGTTCTTTGGATATCTTTGACAAAAAAAAAAAATACATAAACAGAGTCAGTCACCATCTCCCTGTCTGCACTGCCCCTCTCGTCTGCCGAGCTTCTATCCTGGTGCATGAGACCACTCTCTGCTCAGTTGCCAGAGCCTTTGATAACTTTGGTGGGCATGATTTTATATGTAAGGGACCTTTACAGAGACGAAACCTGGTAATAAGCACATTATTAAATTGAGATCAGAAATAATGATTTCTAAATTTGTTAACTCCTTGATCAGTATTCTGTTTTTTTATAAATGAGGAAATAAGGGCATCACAAAACATGCATCATCTTCCTCATGATCTCAGCTAGGAATAGAAGAGTTAATGTTTTCTGCTCAGTTGGCAGGGTCAGTTAATTGTCACATGTTTACTCTTTTTTTTTTTTTTTTTTTTGAGACAGAGCCTCAAGCTGTCACTCTGGATAGAGTGCTGTAGCATCACAGCTCACAGCAACCTCCAATTCCTGGGCTCAAGCGAGTCTCTTGCCTCCGCCTCCCAAGTAGCTGGGACTACAGGCGCCCGCCACAACGCCTGGCCATTTTTGGTTGCAGCCATCATTGTTGTTTGGCGGGCCCGGGCTGGATTCGAACCCGCCAGCTTAGGTGTACGTGGCTGGCGCCTTAGCCTGTTGAGCCACAGGCGCCAAGCCCATTCTATCCTTTTAATAAATCCCTTTCCTGTTTACATCAGTTAGAAGTGATTTATGTTGCTTGCATAAAGAACTCTAACTGAGAGACTAATTTTAGACTTCCAGGTTGTTTGCATTTTTTGCTATTATAAACAATCTGGAATAAACATCTTTTTTTTTTTTTTAGAGACAGAGTCTCACCTTGTTGCCCTCGGTAGAGTGTTGTGGCACTCAGTTCACAGCAACCTCCAGCCCTTGGGCCTAGGCGATTCTCCAGCCTGAGCCTCCTGAACAGCTGGGACTATAGGCGCCCACCACAATCCCTGGCTATTTTTTCTTTGGAGTTTGGCCAGGGCCAGGTTTGAACCTGCCACCCTTTGTATATGGGCCAGCGCCCTACTCACTGAGCCACAGGCGCCACCCTAGAATGAACATTTTTTTTTTTGCAGTTTTTGGCTGGGGCTGGGTTTGAACCCTCCACCTCTGGCATATGGAGCCAGTGCCCCACCCACTGAGCCACAGGCACTGCCCTAGAATGAACATTTTTCAATATCCATTAGGTATCCTTGCCTAGGTATTTTATTAAGGGAATCTAATGACAGTATTGTGTGTGGCACAACCCTTATTTTTAAGGGTTTTGATATAGAAAAATATCAGATAACAATTCCCCTTTCAGTCTGTAAATATGCCTGTCTTCCTAGGCCTTCATGAAGTCAGAAAAGTGGCCTACCAGATGGAATCTGAGGGTGGTGCCTGTGGCTCAAAGGAGTAGGGTGCCGGCTTCATATGCCGGAGGTGGCAGGTTCAAACACAGCCCCGGCCAAAAACTGCAAAGAAAAGAAAAAAAAAAAGATGAAGTCTGGGAAGCTAAGCTGAAGCAATAAAGCTGACCTAGCCTGCTTAGCCTTCTCCACATACCTTCCATGATTATCTACTTAAGATTTCACCGTGACTGTGAAGATGTTTATCTCAGGAGACGTTGAGGAAGTAGTTACACATGGATAATAGGTGTTTAATATTGGTAAAGGTTACTTTGATAATATGATGTTTTCTTTGATGATTCTCTTAGATATTCTATTAAAGTGAAAATTATCTTTCTGTTATTTAAACATTTTGCGTTGTTAGAATGAAGACTACTCTGATGTTACTTCCTATCAGATAAAATTAAAATTTTCTAGGTTTGTTTCCTTGTATCTCATTATAAAAGTCATTAGTGTTGTAACTGATGCACAACAGTCTTGTTCTCCAGAATTGCTGGCCTTCTGATAATCAAGCTCATTGGACCTAATCCCCATCTGTGCATTTGGCTGACAGTGACAGGTGGCCAGACCCTCTTCATCATGTAACATGCATACTATTCCAGGGTGCATCTTTAGGCTTATTTCTTTGTGTGCGCATGTTTGTCTCTCTCTCTCTCTCTCTCTCTCTGTGTGTGTGTGTGTGTGTGTAGACATGGCCCCAGACCAGACGAATGCTACTTCTCTTTCTCATCTCGCTATCATCATGGAGCCAGTTGCTCCCCCCATGCCATGCTCCGCAGACCCCATAATCAACCAGCAGCTGTTAGTGAAGTAGAATATTCTTCACTATGTGGTTTTGAGCTACGCCCAACTTAAAGCCATTAAATTAACACAATTAAACTGGAGCATGAAATGAACAGAAGAAAACAAACCATGAAGAAAACTTCTGGCCAGGGGTGAGTTCTGTCTTGTCCTTGAGTCCATGGGGGAATTTTATTGACTGACCATAGTTACTGATAATAAATTCAAAGATTCTTGAATTCCCCAACATAGAAAAAACAGTTTGTGAAGCATGATTCTCCATAAAGTAATCTGGGGGTCATAGCCCTGGGGCACCCTGGGCAGGAGGGGAGAGTGAGGGCAGGGTGGTCTCAGTCCTCAGCAGCAGCGCTCTGCTGCTCTACTCTGCCTCCTCACCTCTGAGTCCTGCCTGGAGGCTGCCTGCCTGTCCCTTTGCTGGCCCAGTTACTACTTACCAGTTAGGAAAGTGCAAACTTGGGCCTCAGCTCCTCTGACCCTCTCAAATTGGGTGGGATGCTCTTCCTTCAGGCTTCTACAGGACCCCATACTGAACCCTCTGGCAGCCCTGTCCCAAGGCCACACCATAGATGCCCAGTAAGTGTTTGCTGAGGAGGTGAGTCAGCCAACTTTAGCTCCCCTATGAGCAATCTTAAGGAGCCCAGCTGGCCATGGATGGTGAGGCCAGTGGTCTCATGAGAAGCAAATTTAGAGACTAGAGATTGAAGCCAGTCCAAGGAAGATGGCTGTTTCTGCAGAGAGGTTTGGTGAGTGTGGTGCCCTGATTGGGGAGGTGGAGTTACGTGAGGAGGCCAGGACTGAGGACCAAGCTCCTTTGACCGACCCTAAAGGAAAGCCAATCCCAGAACTTGAGCAGAAGACACAGGGGCCCAGGGCTGGGGGTCTCCCAGAGAAGGCAAGGCCAACAGGAAGACGACAGTAGATGAATTTTGGGGAGAGGAGGTAGAAATGAGACAGTGTAGGAGGCGGACTTTAGCTACCTGCCTGAGTCTTGGGCCAAAGCTTAAGTCTGCTTATGAATACTGAACAAAGGCTCTGCAAATGATCTACACCGGCTTCAGTAGAGGGTAGTTCTGCCTCCTTTAACAGGACCTGGTAACCCCTGGAGAAGGAGTCTGCAGGCCCCAGTCCAAGCCAGCACAAACTATTCACTGCCAAAATGAAGCCCAAGTTGACCACGCATAGATCTTTCCCCTCCTTTTAATGCTATAAATCGTGTTCAAGTGCGGAGACCTAACATGCTAATGAGACAGGTGATGTATGAAGCAGCATGATCTCCGGATGGGCAGTTGCCAACAAAACCCTCCCTCTACCTGCTGTGATTTCAATGTTGGTGCTAAACTAACTCTCTCTCTCCCTCACCACCCCATATAGGAGGTCCCCGGGCCTCTGTTCTGTGCAGATAACCTGTCTTAACCAGCACAGTCTCCTGGTCTCCCTCTTGTTCTAACATGAGCCCCTGATAACGCCCTGCCTATGACTCCTGTTTGGTCCCTTGGCTAATTCCTATTGCATAGAGAGCCCAAGGGCCTATGCCAGTATCTAATGAAAGCACAAATTGGAAGAGTTACGCTTTGGTGACTGACCTAGCTGTGGGAAGGCCGGGTTTGTAGAAAAGCCCAAGATAGCTAAGAATTCCAGCATCCTTGAGCGAAGACAAGGAGTAAGCTTCTTGGAAAAGCTGCAAGATGGTGACTGGTCTGAGGCAAAGCTGAAGGGTCTAGATTTACACAGATTATATTGGAAGATTCCAGGAAGTTGCACAGCTAAGGGGCTGGAACCTCTTGAGTTTGGAGACTCAAACCCAGACTCAAGTCTAGGAGGGAAACTGGAACCAGAGGGTAGGTTGGGGGACTCTCTGCAGAGAGGTCCCTGATGAAGCCTAGGGAGAGTGGAGGAATGAGATGAGAGGAACCAAAGAAGCAGCTCAGGAGATGCGTGGCATGGGGGGCGGAACGGGACTTGTTGGAGGAGTGTGGGCTGAGGCCTACCCTATGCCAGGCACATAACGAAGTGTCAGAAGGCGGCTCGGTGCCTGTGGCTCAACGGGCTAAGGCACCAGCCACGTACACCTGAGTTGGCGGGTTCGAATCCAGCCCGGGCCTGCCAAACAACAATGACAGCTGTAACCAAAAAATGGCCAGGCGTTGTGGCGGGTGCCTGTAGTCCCAGCTATGGGAGGCAGAGGCAGAAGACTCGCTTGAGCCCAGGAATTGGAGGTTGCTGTGAGCTGTGATGCCACGGCACTCTACCCAGGGTGACAGCTTGAGGCTCTGTCTCAAAAAAAAAAAAAAAAAACAAAACGAAGTGTCCGAAGGCTGAGGTGGAGCAGGAAAGGCCCTGGCTTTAGACTTGGATGCTGTGAGCTTGAGCACAGACACTCACTTGCCTTGTCTGTAACCAGAGCTGATGATACCCACTTCAGTCATTTTAAAGTGGATGGCCTGGGACATGCAGCAGTTGGCCCTCCTTATGTGGTAGTTACTATCATTTAGGAGAGTGGGAATGCTGATAGGTGAGCCAGGTAAAGGACACAGGTGAAAGTCTGTTTAGAGGGCTTGGAGTATGTGGTGGAAAAGAAAAATGAACACTGTAGATAGACCCAGGGGAAACTTGGCAGGAGATAGAGGGATTTAGGATTTGGCTAATAAGCCAGAGAGGGTTGGGTCAAGCAGTTTATGACAATGCCACAGATGCCCAGTTTTTCCCAGGTGGAGGACATGGCCATGTTTATAGACGAGGAGAAATGTCACTACGAGAAGCAAGAATTCAAGTGCAGAGGGGAGATAGAGGTGTGGGGGCTGAGGAAAGCGAGTCCTGGGGGAGAGGAAGAGGGGAAGGGGTTGAGAGCACAGGGAGAATGTGGGGGTGCCTCAGAAGGGAGAAAATAGCAGTTGTGGCAAGGCAGGGAGGGTGCTTCCCAGTCTGAAACTTGCTGGAGTGTCTGGGGGCTTCCCCTAGTGTACTTGGGCACCAGCGCCTTGGGGCTTGGAGAGTAGGGTGTTTGTGGTGTTGTCATGAACTGATTGACCAGAAGGCCAGCCGTATCCTGGCCTCCCAGGGACCTGGCCCTGTTGGGATGTGTGTGAGTTTGACGCCAGGCCCTGGCGATTCCAGCATGCAGCTGTGATCTGTGATGGGTAGGTCATCACCTGGGCAGGTTCTTAGTTTCCCTGGGCTCCCATTTACCCACCTGTAAAATGGGGTCAGTGCACCTGTTTGCTTCCTAGAGAGTTAGTGAGGATACAGGCCAAAGCCTCAGGAAACCAGGAAGAATTCTAAAATTTCAGAGATTGTGACTGCTATTAAGCATGAAATGGGTTTTTATCACTGGCTTTCTCTCAGAAAGTTCACAGGAAATTATTTTGAAGAGCTTTGATCTCCTTGGCAGAAAGGTACCCAATAAATTCAAGATGTTACAGCACATTAGGCTGTCTGCTTTGAAACCCACGGTGACCAATTTTATTCAATAGCTGGTGACAACATTGGGAATTGCTTAAGACCTCTGAGTGCTATCAAGTCCTGTCCCATTTATTCCTTCTATTCCATCTTCACATGGGACCCTGAAATAGGACCCAGAGCCTCCTGTGAGGGTGACTCGCAGGCCAACACCTGCTCATGCCTACATGTTCCTTGCCTGGGTATCCATTCCTGGTAGTTTTCCCCATCCCTTGGGTCTGCCGGTTCTGCCCTGTAGCTATTCCACCTAAGGATAAGGAATAATAACAGTGGCTGCCATTTATTGGGTGCCAAGCACTTCCCTAACACTGAAGGGTTCTATGCTCACAATACCTCAGTGAGGAGCCACTTATCCCCATCTTCCAGACTGGGTGGCTGAGGCTTAGAGGGAATGAGAACCTTGCCCTGGCTCACTTGGCTCTGGCATTAGAGTCAGAGTTCCAACCTGGGACTACCCCATGCCAGGCCTCTGTTATTTTAATAACTCCTGTGTAAAATGGGGATCCTAATACTCACCTCACAGAGTTGTCATCAGAAACAGGTGAGTATTGGCCCATGTGAAAGACCTGGGAACATAGAAGATTTTTTTTTCTTTGATATGGGTTTTGCTCTGTCACCCAGTCTGGAGTGCTGTGACATTATCATAGGTCATTGCAACCTCAGGCTCCTGGGCTCAAGTAATCCTCCTGCCTCAGCCTCCTGGGTAGCTGGGACTATAGGTATGCACCACTATGCCCAGCTAATTTTTTAAAACTTTCTGTAGAGATGGGGTCTTGTTATTGCCCAGGCCAGTCTTGAACTCCTGGCCTCAAGTGATGCCCCTGCCTCACCTTTGCAAAGTGCTGGGATTACAGGCATGAACCACTATTCCTGATCCTAAGGAACACAGAAGAAGGTAAGTCTTAGTCAATGTGTTCTGTCTTTTGTCCATTTTATAATTACTTTCCAGTTGAAATGCCTGCATGGTGTTGCCAGCGTAAAGATTTAATTGGGTTTATTTTCTTTCTGGCTTCCTCCATGGAAGGAGGCCCATGGCTTGCTGTTCTGCCCATGTTGGAAGCTGGAGCTGAGCAGTGAGTTGTGGATCTCTCTTCCCACTGAGTTCTGCAATTCTTCTCCCCACTGGGCTCAGATTTTTCTGGGGATTCCAGGGAGAAAGGCCCCAAGTGAGAATCCAGGACTACCCCCTAAACACAAAGAGGGCACAGGGCTCAACCCTTCTACGAGGCGCATTCATTTGTGTGGACCCCAACTGTCTTAGTCGGTCTGGTGTTGCCATTACAGAATACCTAAGGCTGGGCAATTTATAAGGAAAGAGGCTTATTTAGTTCACAAGTCTAGTAGAGAGTTGGGGAAGATAAAGCCGCACCTCTCATTTTCACCCTGAGCTGAGATCCCTGCAGGATAGTAGAGTCCTGCTGTAACCCCCTCCAAGAGATTTCCAGGGGCTCTTATAGGCCTGGGGTTCCACTGGGCTCTCTCCTGAGAGTTAGTCCTAGCCTCCTAGTTCCATTCATCCCATTCCATAAAGAAACAGGAGCCCAGGAAACAGGGGTACATAACCCCCTGTTTATGAAACAGGAGTACATAAACCTTTGGGCAAAGAGGCTGCCTGGGTCAGAGGGCTATGCTGACCCAGAGGTGGAGAACAGTTCTTCCTTAATCTTGCTGAAAAGATGGGGCCCGCCAGCCAGGGGAACCTCAGTAGGGAGAGATGCCACTCAGAGCAAAGAGAAACACAGCATTAGACTGAGACATCAGGGCAGCACCTGTGGCTCAGTGGGTAAGGCACCGGTCCCACATACCGAGGGTGGCGGGTTCGAACCCGACTCCGGCCAAACCGCAACAAAAAATAAATAAATAAATAGATAAAATAGCCTGAGACATCAGCCAGCCCTGAGCCACCACGATACCCTATTTGCTCCCCAAACCCAATCCTACCCAAGCAGAGTCCAGCTCCTCTAAGGCCCTAAGGAGGGCTCAGCCCCTACCTCTCTGTGAAAAGAGAATGGGCTAAAGCCCTGGCATCCACCAGAGGCAGGTACTGCAGCATGTGGGAGGGTACTGGGGACCTTTCCTGCCCTCTACCTCCCTGATGCCTCGGCTCCCACTTGTGCAAAGTCCCCTTGGCCCTTCTTACTGGCTAAACTGTGTTCCCTAAAAATTCACATGTTGAGGGGCGGCACCTGTGGCTCAAAGGAGTAAGGCGCCAACCCCATATGCCAGAGGTGGCGGGTTCAAACCTAGCCCCGGCCAAAAACCACACACACACACAAAAAAAAATTCACATGTTGAAAACTTATGCCCCAGTACTTCAGAATGTGAGTGTATTTGGAGATAGTGTGATTAAGCCTACAGGGGTGGCTCACACCTGTAATCCCAGCACTTTGAGAGGTCGAGGGTAGAGGATTGTTTGAGAATAGGAGTTCAAGACAAGACTGGGCAACATAGCAAGACCCCATCTCTAAAAAAAAAAAAAAATTAGCTGAGTGTGGTGGCTCATACTTGTAGGCCCATCTACTTAGGCAGCTGAGACAGAAGGACTGCTTGAGCTTAGGAGTTGGAAGGTTGTAGTGAGCTACACTACACTCCACCCTTGGATGACAGAGCAAAAATTTGTCTCTAAATAAAAAAGTGGTGATTAAGGTAAGATGAGGTCCTTAGAGTGGACCCTAATCCAATTTGATGGGTCTCCTTATAGGAAGAGGAAATCTGGACACAGATAGGTACAGAGGGAAGATGTGTGAGGACGGCCCTGTGCAAGCCAACGAGAGAGGCCTCAGAAAACATCAACCCTGCCGACAACTTGACCTTGCACTTCCAGCTTCTAGAACTACGGTAAATAAATTTCTGGTGTTTGAGCCACGCCGTCTCTGGTACTTTGTTAAGGCAGCCCTGACAAATGAATGCATCCTCATTACTACCCCAACTCACTGCATTCACAAGAAGCCGAGTAATGTGTGACAATGTAAGTGGGCCCAGAGAATGTGTGTGCAGGATGAGTGGGGGGGCGGGGAGGGGGACACGTCACCACAGCAGACTTGGGACAGCAACAGCGGTCCAGCTGAGGGCCTTGTCCCTCAGTACTGGTTGGCACCTTCCTCCTGCCAAGTTTATTTCCATGCTCAAACTTCCCAGGGTTTCTCCAAGGATGTTTACGTCTGCCTCCTTAAAGAAGTGCAGAATAGGCTCGGTGACTATAGTACAGTGGCTACAGTACCAGCCAGCTACATGGAGGGTGGAGGGTTTGAAACCGGCCCAGGCCAGCTAAACAACAATAACAATTGCAACAAAAAATAGCTGGGCACTGTGGTGGGCACCTGTAGTCTCAGCTACTTGGCAAGAGACTTGCTTGAGGCCAAGAGTTTGAGGTTGCTGTGAACTGTGACACCACAGCACTCTATGGAGGGCAATATAGTGAGATTCTGTCTCAAAAGGAAAAAAAAAAAAAAAGAAGTTCAGAAAATCCAATCATACAATGTCAAGCAGAGAAAGTAAGTTGCCAACCACTGAAGAGAGGATAATTCCATTTCAGCACAGGCTTGGAATGGTCTTACTTCACAGACACACTTTCAGGTCAGAGATGTGCCCTGGAGACAGGGGACTGTGTCTGTCCTGAGCCCTGCAAGCTTTTGTTTAGGGGAAGGACTATCTTAAAGACGCTGGCTCAGAAAGAAAAATAAAATAAAAACAAAAAGATGTTGGCTCAGAACCAAAGTCACAGCGATTTACTTCCTGGATTTCCCGGAACGTTACGTTCCTGTAACATTCATCCTGTATTGTCCTGAGTTATTCACAAGAAAGCAAGTGGTGAGCACGACTTGTCCATGTCTAGCCCTCGGGTCCCAGCCTGTTCACTGAAGCTGCTCTCTCCTGGGCGTTCTCAGCTGGTGCCAGGCTGTCCCAGACCCTTTCCCCAAGTCTGACCAGCTGAGAGTGATGACTTTAAGGGGACCCTGAATTTCTCAGAACCCAAACAGTTTAGTTAAGGCTCTCTTCATCCCAGATCCCACCGAACTATCCACAGGTGAGGTCAGAAAGTCTCCTGCAAGCTCAGATCTCCTGGGGAGCGGGCATAGTCACCTCTCAGGGGTGTCTGAGTTGAACCACCGTAGGAGCAGTACTGGGAATTGCAATCTTGCTGGGTTCCCATAGCTCAGAGGATAGTCAGGCTGTTTTTAGTTTAGTTTTTTTTTTTAGACAGAGCCTCAAGCTGTCACCCTGGATAGAGTGCCGTGGCATCACAGCTCACAGCAACCTCCAATTCCTGGGCTCAAGCGAGTCTCCTGCCTCAGCCTCCCAAGTAGCCGGGACTACAGGTGCCCGCCACAACACCCGGCCATTTTTTGGTTGCAGCCGTCATTGTTGCTTGGCAGGCCTGGGCTGGATTCGAACCCACCAGCTCAGGTGTACGTGGCTGGCACCTTAGCCCGTTGAGCCACAAGTGCCAAGCCAAGGCTGTTTTTAGTTTTGTTCTTTTTTTCTTAAGAGTTAAGTACCAAGGTTTGGCACCTGTAGCACAGTGGTTATGGCGCCAGCCACATACACCAAGGCTGGCAGGTTCGAATCCAGCCTGAGCCAGCTAAACAATGACAACTGCAATAAAAAATAGCCAGCCTCTTTGACTGTGGGTCAAAGAGGTAGGGCGCCAGCCCCATATGCCGGAGGTGGCAGGTTCAAACCCAGCCCCGGCCAAAAACTGCAAAAAAAATAAATAAATAAAAAATTGCCAGGCATTGTGGTGGGCACCTGGAGTCCCAGCTACTTGGGAGGCTGAGGCAAGGGAATCGTTTAAGCCCAAGAGTTAGAGGTTGCCATGAGCTGTGATGCCATAGAACTCTACTGAGGGCGAGATAGGAAGACTCTATCTCAAAAAAAAAAAGTTAAGTACCAAATACATTAAAATGTTGTTTTTTTTTTTAAGTTAGAAACCATTACCCCAAATTCCATCTCCAAACTTCATAGTTTGTGTTTCCATTTTATTCTAATTCCTTTCCTTATTGACACAGCATTTTGTATCCTGTTTTCATATTACTACCTCATCTCCTCATCTTTTTTAGCAGCTGTATGATATCCCTTCTGATTAATTACTTACATAGCCCTCTGTTGGTGAATTTTTTGGTTTACATTTGGATACATTCTAAGGAGCAAGATTCTCAGCCTGACCCTTTGGTGAGCCCAGACTCTGGGCTCTGAACATAGTTCCTCCTCCGGTTCTGGTCAGGTCAGTGATTTCTGCAGCCTGGCCTCTCCTCTCCCACCTGCTTCTGGAAGTCCTTTAGCCTGGAGACTGGCCAGTCAGGGCCTCCTTCCTTGTTCCACTCTGTGCACCCCCAGCACAGTAATGTGAGTTTCTCATTCTCTGTTTCCATGTTGAGATCTGTAACTTCCCATCATGCCTCCTGTCCTGGGCCACTTTTGTTACTGCTACAATGTATGGTAACCACCAGTAAGAACAGGATTAGCCAAGTCCCCCTCCCATTCCCCCAGTCAATGGTGGGCAAACACTCTTAGCTGTCTGGGAGGAATTATAGTCACAGCTGCCAAGCCAGGGTCTATAGTGCACTCTTCATAAGCTTGTTTGTGGCCCAGCCAGACAGCTATAGTGGCCAGTGGACCCTGGGAAGGCATTCATAAGTGAGGTGGTAGGACAGGACCCCTTTCCAGTCCAACGGAGAATACAAGTGGCATCTCCACAACTACTCAAAGAGTAACATCAGGGCAGATCTGCAAGTGTGGGCAAACGTATGGAACCCCTTTGTGGAGGAGGCGTGTGGGTTGGAGGAAACTGGAGGCAGTGAGCAGGAGGGTGGGGAGGCAGAGCAGAGGCTGTGGCCTTTCCTTTGGGTGTCTAGTCTGCTTTCTCTCTCTCTTTTTTTTCTCAACAACAATCAGTCAAGAGTACTTCTCTTTCTTCCATGCTATGATCTGAAACCCTCTCTATATGGCTTTTTGTAATGTATATCTTGCTTGATCAGGGCAGCAAGTAGATTTAGTCAACTCTCATCCAGTACCCTTTGGGTTACTTTGGGCTCTAGATATTCTGATTATTATTTTTGGAGACAGAGTCTTGCCCTGTTGCCCAGGCTGGAGTGCAGTGGCTACTCACAGGTATAATCAGAGTGCACTGCAGCCTCAAACTCCTGGCCTCAAGGGATCCTCCCACTTTAGCCACCCAGTTGCTGGGATTCCAAGCACATGTCACTACTCTTGACTCTAGATATTCTGATTTTGGAAAAAGCCTAATTCAAACCTCTGGACTAAGAAAGGTTTCCAGAGGCTGACAGATGCCCAAAGGTATGGTATCTCAAATCCTCTACTGCTAATAGGATAATGCAAATTCTAGCTTCAACTCAATCATTCATTTATTTGTTCAATCAGTGTTTATTCTAAACTGGGAACTGGGCTAGGGATTGGGAATACAGAGACAAGCAGGGCAGAGACTCTGTCCTCCAGGAGCTCTAAGTTCAGCAGGTCTTCCCATTAGCTAGCTCTGTGACTGGAGGAGGCCCTCACCTCTCTCTGGTTCTTTAACAAAGAGGATGTGCAGGGGCCTCTTAAGTCTGATTGTTAAGGTTCTAAAATTCTTCATTTATAATCTGGTTTCTCTTCAGATCATATAAATCTCTGCCTTTACCAACGCTTCATCTCACGCCTTTTAACTCTTCAGTACATGGTTGTTATTTAGGTCTTTTGGTGAGTACAGGGGCAAACATAGTCCCTTTGCCACATTTCTGTCTTAGGACTGTGAGAGTGGAGTGATGCTTGGCTGCCCCCCCATCATTACTCCACAGCTGCAGACAGCTGGCAATTGGTGCTTGCCCAGTGGAGTCACAACCAGGCCTGACTGTCCACAGCAGCCCACACCTGCACCTGAGCCAGGCTCCCTCCCCACAGCTCCTTTGGCATAGTGCGCCCTCTGCTGGCTGGAGGCTCAGAATTCTGTCTGCCATAAAGCTCATGGGTGATTTTTATCATATTTACCTGTCAAGAGGCCCACAATGTAAAACCTGTGAGATATTTTTCTTTGGGGATCAATACTATGGCAGAACTTAGGATTCTTACAGGGTCTGAGTCCCTGCAGTTGCCATGCCTGTCCATTGCCTCTGTTTGCAATGGCTACTGGCAGCTGATTTTGAGAGATTTGGGAGCCCTATTGCCTCTCCTAATTTGTAGGATCAGTGGAACCAAGACCAAACACACTGGTGGGTTTGACAGCTCCTCGGCGGCAGGGTCTCATTTTCTGCTAATGTGGCTTCAGG
The DNA here is from genome assembly GCA_963574655.1 of Perodicticus potto. Classification (NCBI taxonomy): domain Eukaryota; kingdom Metazoa; phylum Chordata; class Mammalia; order Primates; family Lorisidae; genus Perodicticus; species Perodicticus potto. The sequence goes on along the minus strand of CAUYRH010013273.1, from coordinate 7,515 downwards.
ATGAGGAGCCTCTCTCTGGGGACATTGTAGATATTCCTCTGTCACATCCTCGTCCCCTGAACGGAAGTGATGCTTTTCCATGTCTGACTCCCTAAAGCTGGTTAGGCACTGTTTGATGGTACAGAATGTGTCTTTGTGATGCTTAAGTCCTCATAGTAGGTTTTTTAAGTGCCAAATAAACCTCGGGGACATTGAAAACTTTGTTGGGAACAGTGCCTGCTTTGGGCCTGTGATGTATTTTCTGGTCCCCATTTAGTGGCTCCCACATGCATCGCTGGCAGTGGAACACAAGGGATGAGAATCTCCATGTGCAGTGGGATTCAAAAGACCAGGAAATGTCCCCAGGATTGAACTGAGGCAAAGCGAGGAACTTGGCCTGCATGCCCCATTCAGAAGGAAAACTCAAGGGCCTATGAGGATCGCCAGTTCCTTCCACAAACATCTAATGAACACTTCTTAATCCATAACAGAAAGATGCAGAGTGGAGCCAGGCTGCCTTCCGGTAGACAATTCTTGTCCACTAGAGGTTTCAGGCTGCCTTTGAACAAGGCTACCGAAGCTATCCCTGCCCTTTGAACTTAACCCTGGAAATGAAAGTATCAGGTAGGTTTGGCAGTAACACTGACTTCAGAATTAGAAACAAGTTCCCTGATTTCCTGACCAGGGTCTGGTGTGCTGAGAGCCCCATCCCTGGGGCATCTCCTATGCCAGGAGTGGGGAGGTGAAGGGGGCCTTCCCTTTCTTTTCTGGGAGACAAAAGAGAAAGGGGGTCTCCAAATATGCCATGACAGCTTGGACAAAGACTTTGACCCAGAATATTCTGTTGTCTCCTGGCATCTTCTGATGCTTCCCCCAGCTGACCTCATTGCCATGGAACCAGAAGGGGAAGATCATTTCTGACTCTGCTCAGCAATTTACCTCCTGGAAGGCAGTATAGAGAGCAAAGGGAGAGGCTTATCTCAGAAGGATTCACAAAATCCTTGTTTTTCAACTTTGAATCAGTATGGTGTATCTCTATAACTTTATGTAGAAAGAAATATAAAAATCTTATAAAATTCCTGCTGCTTCCATTGAGCTATGTTTATCAAAAAAGCATGCTCGTGTTGGCTGTCAGCATAGCCTTACAGCTTCCTTTTCTGTACTTTTTTCTCTTCATTTAACATGAATGTCTCTTTTTTTATTCTTTTTTTTTTTTTTTTTTTTGAGACAGAATCTCACTATGTGCCCTAGGTAGAGTGCCATGGTGTCGTCATAACTCACGGCAACCTCAAACTCTTGGGCTCAAACAATCCCCTTGCCTCAGCCTCCCGAGTAGCAGAAATGACAGGTGTCCACCATAATGCTAGGCTAGTTTTTCTATTTTTAGTGGAGATGGGATCTTATCCACCTTGGCCTTCCCGAGTGCTGGGAATATATGCATAAGCTACTGTGCCTGGCTATAACATGAATATTTCACTTACGTTTTTATGTATGAGCAGTCACATACTTGTGATCTTTTCAAGTTTTATTACAAAAATATTAAATAAATCATGTTTAAATGTAATGGGTAAAAATGCATGTAAGTGTTTAATAAATTGTAACAAAGAAAGACATTCCCTTTTGACCACACCTCCTAATAATGGTTTGTATTTTAACAAGTCCCCTAGTTCTTGTCTGGGGACATTCAGCTATCAGTGGTATTGCCTTGGTCACAGCAATCCCTTTTGGTCCCTGCATTTTATCCTGTTCCATTGAGGATGTGGTGTTCTATGGCAGTTGATTTGCCCTGCTCCTCCCCAGAGCCAGGCTTGGCACTCACCTATGGGCACATGATGCCCCGCAGAGGAAGGTGAAAATGCCATCTGGGTCAAGGGTGCAGGGCGATTAGAAAGGTTGGGCAAGTCTTGAATGGAGAGAAAGCAGGGAAAACCTTTGGGCCAAGAATAAAGGAGAAGGAGAAGCTTGGTGCCTGTAGCTCAGCGATTAGAGCACCAGCCATATACACCGGAGCTGGTGTAATGACTGGGGTGTGGCCCTCCACGCACATGTGGCTGCTCTTGACTACGGGTCTCATGGCCTCTGGTCCCTTTCTGCCTTCTCTTTGTGGACTCTTTGCCTGGATCATTCTTGAAATGAACCCTAGGCAGCCATCCTAGAAAGTGATGCTCTTGACTACCTACTGGTGCCAGATGCGCCTGTGCCTGGGGGCAGCTGGTTGGATAGAGGAGAGAAAGCTTGAGACAGGGACTGAGGGTCACAGCTGCCCAGAGCCCTCACCAGCCAGAGTGGCAGTTCAGCTATAATGTTCAGATTTCTCTTCCCAAACAATATATGCCAGGGAATCTTGAAAAATCAAGCGTTTTGAGTGGCTACTGTCCAATTCTGGAAGCAAAATTTCCTTCTTCAGGAGCAGAAACCGAAAATAGGTAAGAGTGGATGCCAACACCGTGTAGATGTGAAGCCCCACACTCTCTTGCTTCCAGTAAAAGTACACCTGTATCTCTTTTTAGTTTGTAGAACACTCATGCATGTTTTAATTCCTAAGTCAACTCTGCAAAGTAAGGTAGTATTCCTTACTTTGAAGCTAAATACGCACACTTAAGAATAAGACTTTGACTATAAATCCTATGTTCCTTTCACTATATTTCCCTCCCACCCCATAACCTGCTTTAAGAAGGACACTGATGAGTCAAATTAGGGCCTGTAGAGAGAGACCCTGAACGCTGTGATAAGGAAAGTGAGAAGATTAGCCTGTGGAAGGCATGAAAGTTATTAGAATCAAAATGGAGTTGCTCGTATTAAAAACAAAACAAAAACAGAAAAACCCGACAAAAAGCAGAAAAAAAACATGAAGGGAGGGTTCTTATGCATAAATGCTTAATCACAAAAACTATCGCAAAAGACTCTACAAAAGCCACAACCTTGCACACAAAAATACTTCTTTGAGGATATCAGTCCATCAACTGCCTGTCCCACCTCTGACTGGTGCCACCCTTTTAGCTGCGGATAATGATCTCAAAACAGTCACATAATCCTTTTTCCTTTAAAAACTTTTGTCTTGCTGGGCACGGTGGTTCACACCTATAATCCTAGCACTCTGGAAGGCTGAGGCAGGTGGATTGCTTGAGCTCACAGGTTCGAGGCCAGCCTGAGAAAAAGCGAGATCCCATCTCTAATAAAAATAGAAAAACTGAGGCAAGAGGATCGCTCAAGAGTTGGAGGTTGCTGTGAGCTAGGACACCACGGCACTCGATCCAGGGCAATAGCTTGAGATTTTGTCTCAAAAAAACCCCGAAAAAACAAAAAACCTTTGCCTTTTGGCTTGGTGCCTATAGCTCAGCGATTAGAGCGCCAGCCATATACACCAGAGCTGGTGGGTTCGAATACAGCCAGGGCCTGCCAAACAATGACAACTACAACCAAAAAATAGCTGGGCATTGTAGTGGGCACCTGTAGTCCCCAGCTACTTGGGAAGCTGAGGCAAGAGAATTGCTTAAGCCCAAAGAGTTTGAGATTGCTGTGAGCTGTGACACCATGGTACTATACCAAGGGCGACATAATGAAAATCTGTCTCAAAAAGACCCCAAACCTTTATCTTCCTAAATATGCCCATCGTTTTCTATGGCATGTGTATTCCCATTCTAACCTCCTATTTCTGAATAAATAGCATTTTTTTCTAGAGACTCTCTGGTTATGTAGGCTAACAAAGGGAAGACTTAGTGGGGACTTGATTACTCTCTTCAGTTATGTGGGAGAGAAATTGTTTTTTGGTGTCTCAGAGGCAAAATTAAGGAGCTGAAGATAAAGGAGGGCAAGACTGGGAAACACATAAAAACAAGTATAGCTTCTTGAAACTTAATTCCTTGGGTAAATAATGAGTCTCCCACCATTGAAGGTATTCAAATAAAGGTTGGATGTTACAGAAGAGATTCAAACATTTGCTAAAGGGTTGGGTTAGATGACTTCAAAGACACCTTTGATCCTGAAATTCTATAATAAATTCAAGATAAAAACAAAGTATGGGCAATGGGGACAGGTGAGGAATGCTGTGAAGTCCTTTTAGCTCAAAATAATGATCCATGAAGCATTTCAGACCTATTGCTTTAGAGCTAATATCATCCTACAATGGGCCCTTTTCCTTCCCCACTTGTAGGCTGCTTCTCAAACTGCCTACAGCTGGACAACACTCAGGTTTCCTCCTCTACTTTTCTCTCCAGAAAACTCCACTTCCTTGAGAATGGATAGAAACTCAGCTTTGCCTCCCAGGACCACGCCCATGCAAGGGTTAGCCCCAACAAGGGTTCTGGTGACTGTGAACAACTAAAGCCAGCTGGTCCCACAGCTGATGCCACAACCCAGGGCTAGAGATACCAAAGGCGCCACCCTAGCTCAAGATTCCATGGCTCTCAGGGATGGTTGCGCAAAGACTTTATAGAAAAGTGATCAATAAAGTCAAAGCACTAAAGGCATGTTAGTCCCAGTGGTGTTTAAAGGGTGCTGGTTGGGGCTGAGGAAAGGACAGGTACTCGGGGAGAGAAACAACGGTGGTTTGGGGCCAAGGTAAATGCAGTCTAGACAGAACCTCTTCTCTAAACAGCATGTAGAGGCAGGGACTTGAAGATTAGTAATAATCAAGATTGAGCCGATATTTATTTATTTAATTATTTAATTTAGAGACAGAGTCTCACTCTGTCACCCTTGGTTGAGTGCGGTGGCGTCATAGATCACAGCTCAGAGCAACCTCTAGCTCTTGGGCTTAGGTGATTCTTTTGCCTCAGCCTCCTGAGTAGTGGGACTATAGGCTCCCACCACAACGACTGGCTATTTTTTTTGTTGTTGCAGTTTGGCTGGGGCTGGGTTCGAACATGCCACGCTCGGTATATGGGGCTGGTGCCCTATTCACAGCCACAGGCGCCACCCCGATATTTATTTTTTTAGACAGAGCCTCATTGCCCTGGGTAGAGTGCCGTGGCGTCATAGCTCATAGCAATCTCAAACTCTTGGGCTGCCTCAACACTTGGCTATTTTTTTGTTGTGGTTGTCATTGTCGTTCAGTAGGCATGGGCCAGGTTCGAACCCGCTTGCCGTGGTGTATGTGGCCAGTGCCCTAACCACTGAGGTACAGGCACCAAGAAGAAAAGGAAGGAATTTAAAACAATCCTAGAAACAATGAGGAATCTACTTCTCCTCTTTGGGTGTCATATGGGGTAGCAATATTGGCTCAGTGCCAGGAGGGGAGGGGAGAAATTCTCAATCAAAATGCTTTGGCTGCTCCTTCCAGAAGTTGACTGTCTGGGAGCTCCAAACCTATATTGTATAAATGTCTGCAGTTGTGAGCATCAGATGCTGAAAGAGCATTTATTGTAAGCTGAAAAGCTGTATCAATGTTAAGTGTTATTATTCACTCACCCAAAGTGGAGGGATGTCCTGCAGGACGGAGAGTTAAGACAATTGAAGCAATAATTTTATAAAGATGTGACAAATGGACTTTGCCAAATTTGCAATATACTCATGGAGAATACTAATATGAAGTTATAGGCAATATAATTCTAGAATGGGAGTTCATGACCACCTATGAGTGATGGACTTGATCTCATAAAAGTCAAGGCTCTTTTCAGAAAAGTACACAAAATACATATATATGGACTTACAAGGAATTTATTTATAAATATTATAGGGTACAAGTGTAATTTTGTTACATGCATAGACTGCATTGCAGTGAAGTCTGGAATTTTAGGGTATCTGTCACCCAAAAAATGTACATTTTATCCATTAAGTGTTTCTCATCGGCTGGGCACAGCAGCTCTTGTCTGTAATTCCAGCACTCTGGGAAGCCGAGGTGGGTAGATTGCTTGAACTCAGGAGTTTGAGACCAGCCTGAGCAAGTGTGACCCAGTCTCTACCAAAAATAAACTAGCCAGGCATAGTGGTGCATGCCTGTAATCCCAGCTACTCAGGAGGCTGAGGCAAGAGGACTGCTTGAGCCCAAGAGTTTGAGGTTGCAGTGAGCTAGGACACCACCATACTCTATCTAGGCTGACAGAGAGAGAAAAAAAAAAGTAATTTTTCATCAACCACCCCCTCCCTCACCTGTCTCTGTTGTCTATTATTCCACTCTAATGTTCGTGCCTACGTATAAAGGAGAACATGCACTATTTGCCTGTGTCTGATTTGTTTCATTTAAAATAATAGCCTCCAGTTGCTGCAAAAAACATTTCATTCTTTTTTTTATAGCTGAATAGTTTTTAATTCTGTATGTATACCATATTTTCTTTATCCAGTCACCCATTGACAGACATTTAGGTTGATCCTGTATCTTTGCTATTGTGAACAGTGCTGAGATACACATATAGGTGCGTGTTATCTTTTTTTTTTTAGATGTAGGGTCTTGCTCTGTCACCCAGCTGGAGTGCAGTGGCATAATCACAGCTCACGGTATCCTCAAATTCCTGGGCTTGAGTGATACTCCTGCTCCAGCCTCCCGAGTACCTAGGACTACAGGTATGCACCAACACAACCTGCTAATTAAAAAATTCTTTTTTTGGCTCAGCGCCTGTGGCTCAACGGGCTAAGGCGCCAGCCACGTACACCTGAGCTGCCGGGTTCCAATCCAGCCTGGGCCCGCCAAACAAGAATGACAGCTGCAACCCAAAAATGGCCGGGCGTCGTGGTGGGCGCCTGTAGTGCCAGCTACTTGGGAGTGGAGGCAAGAGACTCGCTTGAGCCCAGGAATTGGAGGTTGCTGTGAGCTGTGATGCCACGGCACTCTATCCAGGGTGACAGCTTGAGGCTCTGTCTCAAAAAAAAAAAAAATTCTTTTTTTAGTTCTGGGTCCTGCCACACTGCTCAGGCTGCTCTCAAATTATTGGCTTCAGTCTCCCAGACTGTCGGGGTTATAGGCATGAGCCACTGCACCTCGCATGAGTGCACGTATCTTTTTGATATTCCTTTTAGTTTTGGTAGATATCCAGTAGTTGTAAGTCTGGATGAAATGGTAGCTGTATTTTTTGTTCTTTGAGAAATCTCCATATTGATTTCCATAGAAATTGTATAGCAATTTCTTTTTGCTCTGTTGCCCAGGCTAGATTGCAGTGAAGTGATCACAACTCACTGTAACCTCAAATTCCCGGGCTCAAGCAATCCTCTTGTATCTGCCTAAAGAGTTGGGATTACAGGCATAAGCCACTGTGCCTGGCCCCCTCTTCCACTTTGGATGGCATTTGTGATTACATTGGGTCTACCCAAATAATGCAAAATAATCTGTTTTAATGTCAGTTTATTAGCACCCTTAATTCCCCTGTGCCATGTAACATAGGCAGGCTTTTGGATCCTGTGAATATGCTAAGTGCGACACTAACAAAAGCAGTGGAGTGAAGAGAAAGAACAAATCTTTTCTTTTTTTGAGACAGAGCCTCAAGCTGTCACCCTGGATAGAGTGCCGTGGCATCACAGCTCACAGCAACCTCCAATTCCTGGGCTCAAGCGAGTCTCTTGCCTCCGTCTCCCAAGTAGCTGGGACTACAGGCATCTATGGCC